>SZWC01007915.1:4290-16755 GCA_023375785.1 Penium margaritaceum
ACACACGTCACAAATGGTCAGTGGGGGAAACCATGGGTTGGGAACACTAGTTATGAACTAGCAAGTAGAAAGATTTTCAACAAGCAGTGGCACGGTGTGGCTAGCGTGCACAGGGACGAACCAAAGGATGCATATGTCACTGACTATGACTCAAGAAGTCCACAATGTGTGATCAACATTGACAACTCATAACACGAGTCACAAATGATCAGAGGAGAGACAATGGTTTGGGAACCCTATGTATCGACTAGAAAGGACAAAGAACTTCAATACATAGAGGCACGGTGTGGCTAATATGCACACCAAACAACCAAACTAGGCATATGTCACTGACCATGACCAGGGAATTTCAATGTGGGTGGTCAACGTTGACCAACCATAGCACAAGTCACAAACGGTCATGGGAGGAAACAATGCTATGGGAATATCAGTTATCAAATAGCAAGTACAGCGACCTTCAGTTAGTAGTAGCACGGTGTGGCTACCATGCACAATGACCGACCAAAGGAGGCATATGTACTGCCTTTGACCAAACAAATCCGTTGTGTGTGGTCAATGGTGACAATTCATAATAAGAGTCACAAGTGGTCAAAGGGGGGAAACAATGGGTTGCGAACACCAAGTACCAAATAGCAAGCATAAGGAGCTTCAAAACGTTGTGGCACGGTGTGCATACCATGCACGATGACCAACCAAAGTAGGCATATGTCACTGACCATGACCAAATGATGTCACTAAGTGTGGTAAAATTGGACAACTCACAACACGAGTCACAAATGGTGAGGGTGGAAGACAATGGTGTGTGAATACTAGTTCACGACTAGTAGGTACAAATACCGTCAATATGTACTGGCACAGTGTGGCTACAATGCATAGTGACCAACCAAAGTATGCATATGTCATTGACCGTGAACAAAGAATTTCACTTCATGTGGTCAACATTTACAACTCCCAACACGAGTCACATGTAGTCACAGGGGGCTAACAATGGTTTGGGAACACTAGCTGTCAACAAGAAAGCAGACAGACCTTTGATACGTAATGACACGGCGTGACAACCATGTACAGTGACAAACCAAAGTAGGCATATGTCACAAACCATGACCAAACGGATTTCACAGTGTGTGGTCAACGTTGAAAACTCATAACACTGATGGCGGTAGATGAGAATGATGTGAGGAGAGAGGAATGATGATGATGATGAAGGCGGAGATCGTGGTGAGTGGAGAATTGGAGGATGATGCGGCAGAGGGGCTGGGCTAGACAACCACTTCCTCTGCTTTGAGGAGATTGACGGCTTGTTCTCCAGTTGGCCCTTCGTTCGGCAGGAAGACTGGTGGTGTCCGATATCCTGGCAGCTAGAGGAAGTTGGTTTGCAGGAGAGCAAGTCAGGCAGCGAGTAGAGGCACTGGTTTGCTGATGTCAGGAGAGTGACGGCTTGTTCCCCGATTGGCTCGGAAACTGCTGGCAGCTCTTGTTGACGACAGGTCACCAATTATTGGCCAGGGGCGTGGAATGGGCGCAGGGCTTTCTTAGAATGACGAGGCGTAGTTTCCGCACGAGGAGCTCTTCAAGAGGGGCTGCTGATGTCAGTTGCTGATGAAGCGAAGAGGCGCAAAGTGGCGGTGACGGCGGCACAGGAGTGCAGGCTTGAGAAGGGACGCAATGGTACCTACATAGCGACGCCTTGGTCATGATGCACCAGGTGATGTTGCCTGATGCTCTGATACCATGTCAGAAGACTGCAATGAGTTAGGACGGTAGGAGCAGAAGCAAGCAGAAGCACAGAACCAGACAGAAGTGACGTAGAGAAGTGGCGGAACCAGCGCGGTGAGATCCGGCCCAAGAAGTTGGTTCCAGGGTCGCTAGAGGACGCGAGGAACTGAAGCTCCAAAGGTAGACAGAGTGCAGATGAGAGAACGCGAGAGAGGAACGAGGAGGGCGGTGGAAGTGAAAGGTCGAGGATGGCGAAGCGAAGAGTTATGGGGAGACAGTGATAGGAGAAGCCAATGGGAGCGAGATGCAAGCAGAGCGAGAACACGACAGCTTAGCCGTGGAACCAGATGGAACATGATGAATAGAGCTGTTTTGGTTAACTAGAGGGAATAAACATCATCTGTATATATACACAACAGAACAAGGCAGAATAAGCAACAACATTTTGTGCGCTAGCCGGACGCACGTCCGTGGTGACTGTTTTGTTAGTGAATCACTCGCTCCGATAGCTGTTTTACTGGCTAAGGCGCTGACAACGGTGAGTGCATTGACAACGGCTAGTATATCGACCAAGGTAGTTCAGGCCACAGCTGAACCGTTTAATGAGAATTTCTTTTCCAGCTGGTGGGAGTCCTGTGAGTTTTACAGAAATTCTTCTGACACGTCCACCATTCCATTTACGAGGAGCTTGCCGACATATGCAGGGAGCACCGGCTGCCAGTGCAGGTGGAACATGAGGGGATCCTGCCCTTGCCGGGGGGTGTGGGGAAGCTATGGTCTGACCTGTCGCCGGAGGATCAGAAGACTGGCACATTTTGTCTGATCGACGTCACAACAGTGGACGTGCACCAAGCGAGGGCCACGGGACCTGAAAGGCGAAGGAGGCGGCCGAGGCGGTGAAGTGCGCCAAGTATTGCAAGACTCCATGTTGTGGGTACTTTCTGCGCCCCCTGGCATGGGAAACTCTGGGCAGCCTGGTGGATCAGTCTTGAGTCTTCCTCGCCCGGCTGGCTAGGAGTTGCCCGGCTCAAGCCCACGCCGCTGCTCGGCTGAGGCGCAAGAGAGCTGGGTATAGCGGGCGGTAGCTGTGTTGGCGCAGAAGGTGTCCACAGTGGGCATCTGCAGCCAGTGTGCGGTCATGCGGCTCTTCAGCATTTCGCACGGTGAGGCTCGTGAGTTACGTCCGTAACAAGGGCGCAAGTAGGGCACAAGTAGGACACAACTAGGGTGCAACTAGGGTACAACTAGGGCGTAGCTAGTGCCCAATTGAGGCGCAACTAGTGCGCAAGTAGGGTGCGAGTACGGCGCAAGTAGGGTGCAACTAGTGCACAACTAGGGCGCAACTAGGGCGGAACTAGGGCGCAACTAGGGTGCAACTGGGGTCGACTAGGGTGCGAGTAGGGCGCAACTAGGGTGTAGCTAGGGCACAAGTAGGGCGCAAGTACGACGCAACTAGGGCGCAACTAGGGCACAACTAGGGCGTAGCTAGTGCTCAATTGAGGCGCAACGAGGGTACAAGCAGGGCGCCAGTAGGGCGTAAGTAGGATGCAATGAGGGCGCAAGAAGGGCGCAACTAGGGCGCAACTAGGGTGCCAGTAGGGCGCAACTAGGGCGCAAGTAAGGCTCAAGTAGGGCGCAAGTATGGCACAACTAGGGCACAACTAAGGCGCAACTAGGGCACCACTAGGGCGCAAGTCGGCCGCAACTAGGGAGCAACCAGGGCGCAACTAGCGCAAACTAGAACGCAACTAGGGCGCAACTAGGGCGCAACTAGGGCGCAACTATGGCGCAACTAGGGTACAACTAGGGCACAATGAGTGCGCAACGAGGGTGCAAAGAGGGCGCAACGAGGGTGCAACTCTGCAACCAGTTCGCCCCACTTTGCAACCAGTTCGCACCCCTCCGCAACCAGTTCGCACCACTCCACACCCTGTTTGCACCACTCCGCAACCAGTTCGCACCACTCCGCAGCCAGTTCGCACCACTCCCCAACCAGTTCACACCACTTTGCAGCCATTAGGAACCACTTTGCAACTGTTTCGCACCACATTGACACCGGTTCGCACCACTCCGCAACCAGTGTGCACCACGCCGCAACCAGTTCGCACCACTCCGCAACCAGATTGCACCACCCCGCAACCGGTTTGCACCACCCCGCAACCAATTGGAACCACTCCGCAACCAGTTTGCTCCACTCTGCAACCCGTTTGCACCACTATGCAACCAATTCGCACCACTCCACAACCAGTTCGCACCACTCCGCAACCAGTTCGCTCCACTCTGCAACCCGTTTGCACCACTCCGCAACCAATTCGCACCACTCCGCAACCAGTTCGCACCACTCTACAACCAGATCCCGCTACTCAGCAACCAGTTTGCACCACTCCGCAACCAGTTCGCACCATTCCGCAACCAGTTCGCACCAGTCTGCAGCCAGTTCGCACTGCCCCGAAACCAGTTGGCACCACTCTTCAACCAGTTCGCACCACCTCGCAACCAGTTCGCACCACCCCGCAGTCAGTTTGCACCACTCCGCAACCAGTTTGCACCACTTCACAACCACTCCGCAACCAGTTTGCACCACTCTTCAACCAGTTTTTACCACTTTGCAACCAGTTCACACCACTCCGCGACTAGTTCGCACCACTCCGCAACCAGTTTGCACCATTCCGCAACCAGTTCACACCACTGTATTTCTGACCACTTTGTTTCTGAGAACATTGTTTCTGACCATTGTGTTCTGACAACTGTGTATCTGACCCGTGTGTTTCTTTCCACTGTGTTTCTGACCACTGTGTTTCTGACCAGTGTGTCTCTGACCACTGTGTTTCTGACCAGTGTGTTTCTAACCTGTGTGTTTCTTACCACTGTGTTTCTGATCACTGTGTTTATGACCACTGTGTTTCTGACCACTGTGCTTATGACCACTTTGTTTCTGACCATTGTGTTTCTGACCACTGTGTTTCTGACCACTGTGTTTCTGACGAGTGTGTTTCTGACCACTGTGTTTCTGACCATTGTGTTTCTGACCACTGTGTTTCTGACCACTGTGTTTCTGACGAGTGTGTTTCTGACCACTGTGTTTCTGACCATTGTGTTTCTGACCACTGTGTTTCTGACCACTGTGTTTCTGACGAGTGTGTTTCTGACCACTGTGTTTCTGACCATTGTGTTTCTGACCACTGTGTTTCTGACCACTGTGTTTCTGACGAGTGTGTTTCTGACCACTGTGTTTCTGACCATTGTGTTTCTGACCACTGTGTTTCTGACCACTGTGTTTCTGACGAGTGTGTTTCTGACCACTGTGTTTCTGACCATTGTGTTTCTGACCACTGTGTTTCTGACCACTGTGTTTCTGACGAGTGTGTTTCTGACCACTGTGTTTCTGACCATTGTGTTTCTGACCACTGTGTTTCTGACCACTGTGTTTCTGACGAGTGTGTTTCTGACCACTGTGTTTCTGACCATTGTGTTTCTGACCACTGTGTTTCTGACCACTGTGTTTCTGACGAGTGTGTTTCTGACCACTGTGTTTCTGACCATTGTGTTTCTGACCACTGTGTTTCTGACCACTGTGTTTCTGACGAGTGTGTTTCTGACCACTGTGTTTCTGACCATTGTGTTTCTGACCACTGTGTTTCTGACCACTGTGTTTCTGACGAGTGTGTTTCTGACCACTGTGTTTCTGACCATTGTGTTTCTGACCACTGTGTTTCTGACCACTGTGTTTCTGACGAGTGTGTTTCTGACCACTGTGTTTCTGACCATTGTGTTTCTGACCACTGTGTTTCTGACCACTGTGTTTCTGACGAGTGTGTTTCTGACCACTGTGTTTCTGACCATTGTGTTTCTGACCACTGTGTTTCTGACCACTGTGTTTCTGACGAGTGTGTTTCTGACCACTGTGTTTCTGACCATTGTGTTTCTGACCACTGTGTTTCTGACCACTGTGTTTCTGACGAGTGTGTTTCTGACCACTGTGTTTCTGACCATTGTGTTTCTGACCACTGTGTTTCTGACCACTGTGTTTCTGACGAGTGTGTTTCTGACCACTGTGTTTCTGACCATTGTGTTTCTGACCACTGTGTTTCTGACCACTGTGTTTCTGACGAGTGTGTTTCTGACCACTGTGTTTCTGACCATTGTGTTTCTGACCACTGTGTTTCTGACCACTGTGTTTCTGACGAGTGTGTTTCTGACCACTGTGTTTCTGACCATTGTGTTTCTGACCACTGTGTTTCTGACCACTGTGTTTCTGACCTCTGTGTTTCTGACCACTGTGTTTCTGACCAGTGTGTTTCTAACCTGTGTGTTTCTTACCACTGTGTTTCTGATCACTGTGTTTATGACCACTGTGTTTCTGACAACTGTGTTTCTGACGAGTGTGTTTCTGACCACTGTGTTTCTGACCATTGTGTTTCTGACCACTTTGTTTGTGACCACTGTGTTTCTGACCACTGTGTTTCTGACCACTGTGTTTCTGACCACTGTGTTTCTGACCAGTGTGTTTCTGACCACTGTGTTTCTGATCACTGTGTTTCTTACCATTGTGTTGCGGACTACTGTGTTTCTGACCACTGTGTTTCTGACCACTGTGTTTCTGACCACTGTGTTTCTGACCAGTGTGTTTCTGACCACTGTGTTTCTGATCACTGTGTTTCTTACCATTGTGTTGCGGACTACTGTGTTTATGACCACTGTTATGTTGACCACTGTGTTTCCGACCACTGTGTTCCCGACCTGTGTGTTTCTGACCAGTGTGTTTCTGACCAGTGTGTTTCTGACCAGTGTGTTTCTGACCAGTGTGTTTGTGAACATTGTGTTTCTTACCACTGTGTGTTTGACCAGTGTGTTTCTGACCATTGTGTTTCTGACCACTGTGTTTCTGACCTGTGTTTTCATTTCCACTGTGTTTACAAACATTGTGTTTCCGACCACTGTGTTTCTGACCACTGAATGTCTGACAACTGTGGTTCTGACCACTGTGTTTCTGACCAGTGTATTTCTGACCACTGTGTTTATGACCACTGTGTTTCTGACCACTGTGCTTCTAACGTGTGTTTCCGAGCACTGTGTTTCTAACCAGTGTATGTCCGGCCACTTTTTTTTCTGACCACTGTCTTTCTGACCAGTGTGTTTCTGACTAGTGTGTTTCTGACTAGTGTGTTTCTGACTAGTGTGTTTCTGACTAGTGTGTTTCTGACTAGTGTGTTTCTGACTAGTGTGTTTCTGACTAGTGTGTTTCTGACTAGTGTGTTTCTGACTAGTGTGTTTCTGACTAGTGTGTTTCTGACTAGTGTGTTTCTGACTAGTGTGTTTCTGACTAGTGTGTTTCTGACTAGTGTGTTTCTGACTAGTGTGTTTCTGACTAGTGTGTTTCTGACTAGTGTGTTTCTGACTAGTGTGTTTCTGACTAGTGTGTTTCTGACTAGTGTGTTTCTGACTAGTGTGTTTCTGACTAGTGTGTTTCTGACTAGTGTGTTTCTGACTAGTGTGTTTCTGACTAGTGTGTTTCTGACTAGTGTGTTTCTGACTAGTGTGTTTCTGACTAGTGTGTTTCTGACTAGTGTGTTTCTGACTAGTGTGTTTCTGACTAGTGTGTTTCTGACTAGTGTGTTTCTGACTAGTGTGTTTCTGACTAGTGTGTTTCTGACTAGTGTGTTTCTGACTAGTGTGTTTCTGACTAGTGTGTTTCTGACTAGTGTGTTTCTGACTAGTGTGTTTCTGACTAGTGTGTTTCTGACTAGTGTGTTTCTGACTAGTGTGTTTCTGACTAGTGTGTTTCTGACTAGTGTGTTTCTGACTAGTGTGTTTCTGACTAGTGTGTTTCTGACTAGTGTGTTTCTGACTAGTGTGTTTCTGACTAGTGTGTTTCTGACTAGTGTGTTTCTGACTAGTGTGTTTCTGACTAGTGTGTTTCTGACTAGTGTGTTTCTGACTAGTGTGTTTCTGACTAGTGTGTTTCTGACTAGTGTGTTTCTGACTAGTGTGTTTCTGACTAGTGTGTTTCTGACTAGTGTGTTTCTGACTAGTGTGTTTCTGACTAGTGTGTTTCTGACTAGTGTGTTTCTGACTAGTGTGTTTCTGACTAGTGTGTTTCTGACTAGTGTGTTTCTGACTAGTGTGTTTCTGACTAGTGTGTTTCTGACTAGTGTGTTTCTGACTAGTGTGTTTCTGACTAGTGTGTTTCTGACTAGTGTGTTTCTGACTAGTGTGTTTCTGACTAGTGTGTTTCTGACTAGTGTGTTTCTGACTAGTGTGTTTCTGACTAGTGTGTTTCTGACTAGTGTGTTTCTGACTAGTGTGTTTCTGACTAGTGTGTTTCTGACTAGTGTGTTTCTGACTAGTGTGTTTCTGACTAGTGTGTTTCTGACTAGTGTGTTTCTGACTAGTGTGTTTCTGACTAGTGTGTTTCTGACTAGTGTGTTTCTGACTAGTGTGTTTCTGACTAGTGTGTTTCTGACTAGTGTGTTTCTGACTAGTGTGTTTCTGACTAGTGTGTTTCTGACTAGTGTGTTTCTGACTAGTGTGTTTCTGACTAGTGTGTTTCTGACTAGTGTGTTTCTGACTAGTGTGTTTCTGACTAGTGTGTTTCTGACTAGTGTGTTTCTGACTAGTGTGTTTCTGACTAGTGTGTTTCTGACTAGTGTGTTTCTGACTAGTGTGTTTCTGACTAGTGTGTTTCTGACTAGTGTGTTTCTGACTAGTGTGTTTCTGACTAGTGTGTTTCTGACTAGTGTGTTTCTGACTAGTGTGTTTCTGACTAGTGTGTTTCTGACTAGTGTGTTTCTGACTAGTGTGTTTCTGACTAGTGTGTTTCTGACTAGTGTGTTTCTGACTAGTGTGTTTCTGACTAGTGTGTTTCTGACTAGTGTGTTTCTGACTAGTGTGTTTCTGACTAGTGTGTTTCTGACTAGTGTGTTTCTGACTAGTGTGTTTCTGACTAGTGTGTTTCTGACTAGTGTGTTTCTGACTAGTGTGTTTCTGACTAGTGTGTTTCTGACTAGTGTGTTTCTGACTAGTGTGTTTCTGACTAGTGTGTTTCTGACTAGTGTGTTTCTGACTAGTGTGTTTCTGACTAGTGTGTTTCTGACTAGTGTGTTTCTGACTAGTGTGTTTCTGACTAGTGTGTTTCTGACTAGTGTGTTTCTGACTAGTGTGTTTCTGACTAGTGTGTTTCTGACTAGTGTGTTTCTGACTAGTGTGTTTCTGACTAGTGTGTTTCTGACTAGTGTGTTTCTGACTAGTGTGTTTCTGACTAGTGTGTTTCTGACTAGTGTGTTTCTGACTAGTGTGTTTCTGACTAGTGTGTTTCTGACTAGTGTGTTTCTGACTAGTGTGTTTCTGACTAGTGTGTTTCTGACTAGTGTGTTTCTGACTAGTGTGTTTCTGACTAGTGTGTTTCTGACTAGTGTGTTTCTGACTAGTGTGTTTCTGACTAGTGTGTTTCTGACTAGTGTGTTTCTGACTAGTGTGTTTCTGACTAGTGTGTTTCTGACTAGTGTGTTTCTGACTAGTGTGTTTCTGACTAGTGTGTTTCTGACTAGTGTGTTTCTGACTAGTGTGTTTCTGACTAGTGTGTTTCTGACTAGTGTGTTTCTGACTAGTGTGTTTCTGACTAGTGTGTTTCTGACTAGTGTGTTTCTGACTAGTGTGTTTCTGACTAGTGTGTTTCTGACTAGTGTGTTTCTGACTAGTGTGTTTCTGACTAGTGTGTTTCTGACTAGTGTGTTTCTGACTAGTGTGTTTCTGACTAGTGTGTTTCTGACTAGTGTGTTTCTGACTAGTGTGTTTCTGACTAGTGTGTTTCTGACTAGTGTGTTTCTGACTAGTGTGTTTCTGACTAGTGTGTTTCTGACTAGTGTGTTTCTGACTAGTGTGTTTCTGACTAGTGTGTTTCTGACTAGTGTGTTTCTGACTAGTGTGTTTCTGACTAGTGTGTTTCTGACTAGTGTGTTTCTGACTAGTGTGTTTCTGACTAGTGTGTTTCTGACTAGTGTGTTTCTGACTAGTGTGTTTCTGACTAGTGTGTTTCTGACTAGTGTGTTTCTGACTAGTGTGTTTCTGACTAGTGTGTTTCTGACTAGTGTGTTTCTGACTAGTGTGTTTCTGACTAGTGTGTTTCTGACTAGTGTGTTTCTGACTAGTGTGTTTCTGACTAGTGTGTTTCTGACTAGTGTGTTTCTGACTAGTGTGTTTCTGACTAGTGTGTTTCTGACTAGTGTGTTTCTGACTAGTGTGTTTCTGACTAGTGTGTTTCTGACTAGTGTGTTTCTGACTAGTGTGTTTCTGACTAGTGTGTTTCTGACTAGTGTGTTTCTGACTAGTGTGTTTCTGACTAGTGTGTTTCTGACTAGTGTGTTTCTGACTAGTGTGTTTCTGACTAGTGTGTTTCTGACTAGTGTGTTTCTGACTAGTGTGTTTCTGACTAGTGTGTTTCTGACTAGTGTGTTTCTGACTAGTGTGTTTCTGACTAGTGTGTTTCTGACTAGTGTGTTTCTGACTAGTGTGTTTCTGACTAGTGTGTTTCTGACTAGTGTGTTTCTGACTAGTGTGTTTCTGACTAGTGTGTTTCTGACTAGTGTGTTTCTGACTAGTGTGTTTCTGACTAGTGTGTTTCTGACTAGTGTGTTTCTGACTAGTGTGTTTCTGACTAGTGTGTTTCTGACTAGTGTGTTTCTGACTAGTGTGTTTCTGACTAGTGTGTTTCTGACTAGTGTGTTTCTGACTAGTGTGTTTCTGACTAGTGTGTTTCTGACTAGTGTGTTTCTGACTAGTGTGTTTCTGACTAGTGTGTTTCTGACTAGTGTGTTTCTGACTAGTGTGTTTCTGACTAGTGTGTTTCTGACTAGTGTGTTTCTGACTAGTGTGTTTCTGACTAGTGTGTTTCTGACTAGTGTGTTTCTGACTAGTGTGTTTCTGACTAGTGTGTTTCTGACTAGTGTGTTTCTGACTAGTGTGTTTCTGACTAGTGTGTTTCTGACTAGTGTGTTTCTGACTAGTGTGTTTCTGACTAGTGTGTTTCTGACTAGTGTGTTTCTGACTAGTGTGTTTCTGACTAGTGTGTTTCTGACTAGTGTGTTTCTGACTAGTGTGTTTCTGACTAGTGTGTTTCTGACTAGTGTGTTTCTGACTAGTGTGTTTCTGACTAGTGTGTTTCTGACTAGTGTGTTTCTGACTAGTGTGTTTCTGACTAGTGTGTTTCTGACTAGTGTGTTTCTGACTAGTGTGTTTCTGACTAGTGTGTTTCTGACTAGTGTGTTTCTGACTAGTGTGTTTCTGACTAGTGTGTTTCTGACTAGTGTGTTTCTGACTAGTGTGTTTCTGACTAGTGTGTTTCTGACTAGTGTGTTTCTGACTAGTGTGTTTCTGACTAGTGTGTTTCTGACTAGTGTGTTTCTGACTAGTGTGTTTCTGACCAGTGTGTTTCTGACCATTGTTTTTCTGACCACTGTGTTTCTGACCACTGTGTTTCTGACCATTGTGCTTCTGACCAGTGTGTTTATGACCACTGTGTTTCTGACCACTGTGTTTCTGACCACTGTGTTTCTGACCACTGTGTTTCTGACCAGTGTGTTTCCAACCAGTGTGTTTCTTACCACTGTGTTTCTGACCAATGTGTTTCCGACCACTGTCTTTCTGACCAGTGTGTTTCCGACAAGTGTGTTTCTGACCATTGTGTTTCTGACCACTGTGCTTCTAACGTGTGTTTCCGAGCACTGTGTTTCTAACCAGTGTATGTCCGGCCACTTTTTTTCTGACCACTGTCTTTCTGACCAGTGTGTTTATGGCCACTGTGTGCCTGACCAGTGTGTTTCTGACCAGTGTGTTTCTGACCGCTGTGTTTCTGACCAATGTGTTTCTGACTTGTGTGTTTCTGACCAGTGTGTTTCTGACCACCGTGTTTCTGACCAGTGTGTTTCTGACCATTCTTTTTCTGACCAGTGTGTGTCTGACCACTGTGTTTCTGACCATTGTGTTTCTGACCACTGTGTTTCTGACCACTGTGTTTCTGACCACTGTGTTTATGACCACTGTGTTTCTGACCACTGTTTTTCTGACCAGTGTGTTTCTGACCAGTGTGTTTCTGAACAGTGTGTTTCTCACCACTGTGTGTTTGACCAGTGTGTTTCTGACCATTGTGTTTCTGACCACTGTGTTTCTGACCAGTTTGTTTATTACCACTGTGTTTATGACCACTGTGTTTCTTACCACTGTGTTTCTGACCACTGAATTTCTGACAACTGTGGTTCTGACCACTGTGTTTCTGACCAGTGTGTTTCGGACCACTGGGTTTCTGACCAGTGTGTTTCTGACCACTGTGTTTCTGACCTGTGTGTTTCTGACAAGGGTGTTTCTGACCACTGTGTTTCTGACCAGTGTGTTTCTGACCACTATGGATCTGACCACTATGCTTATGACCACTGTGTTTCTGACCATTGTGTTTCTGACCACTGTGTTTCTGACGAGTGTGTTTCTGACCAGTGTAATTATAAACAGTGTGTTTCTGACCACTGTGTTTCTGACTACTGTGCTTCTGACCAGTGTGTTTCTGACCACTGTGTTTTGGACCATTGTGTTTATGACCACTGTGTTTCCGACCAGTGTATTTCTTACCGCGGTGTTTGTGACGACTGTGTTTCTGACCACTGTGTTTCTGACCAGTGTGTTTCTAACCACTGTGTTTCTGACCAGTGTGTTTCAGAACACTGTTTTTCTGACATGTGTGTTTTTGACCACAGTGTTTCT
>SZWC01007915.1:17950-58743 GCA_023375785.1 Penium margaritaceum
TTCTGACCACTGTGTTTCTGACCAGTGTGTTTGTGACCCCTGTGTTTGTGACCACTGTCTTTCTGACCACCGTGTTTCTGACTAGTGTGTTTCTGACCAGAGTGTTTCTAACCAGTGTGTTTCTGACCAGTTTGTTTCTGACCATTGTGTTTGTGACCACTGTGTTTCGAACCAGTGTGTTTCTGACCACTGTGTTCCTGACCACTGTATTTCTGACCAGTGTGTTTCTGACCACTGTGTTTCTAACCAGTGTGTTACTGACCACTGTGTTTCGAACCAGTGTGTTTCTGACCACTGTGTTCCTGACCACTGTATTTCTGACCAGTGTGTTTCTGACCACTGTGTTTCTAACCAGTGTGTTACTGACCACTGTGTTTGTGACCACTGTAGTTCTGACCATTGTAGTTCTGACCACCGTGTTTCTGACCACTGTGTTTCTCACCAGTGTGTTTCTGACCACTGTGTTTCTGACCTCAGTGTTTCTGACCAGTGTGTTTCCGACCAGTGTGTTTAAGACCACGTTGTTTCTGACCACTGTGTTTCTGACCCGTGTGTTTATGAACAACGTGTTTCGGACCAGAGTGTTCTTTACCACTGTGTTTCTGACCAGTGTGTTATATGGCCAGCGTGTGTATGACCACTTTGTTTCCGACAAGTGTGTTTCTGACCAGTGTGTTTTTGACCACCGTGTTTCTGACCATTGTGTTTCTGACCAGTGTGTTTCTGACCAGTGTGTTTCTGACCAGTGTGTTTCTGACCAGTGTGTTTCTGACCAGTGTGTTTCTGACCACTGCGTTTCTGACCAGCTTGTTTCTGACCAGTGTGTTTCTGACCACTGTGTTTCTGACCATTGCGCTTCTGCCCAACTAGGGCGCAAGTAGGGCTCAACTAGGGCGCAACTAGGGCACAACTACGGCGCAACTAGGGCGCAACTAGGGCACACCTAGGGCGCAACTAGAGCGCAACTAGGGCGCAACTAGGGCGCAACTAGGGCGCAATTAGGACTCACCTTGTGGCAACTAGGGCGCAACTAGGGTGCAACTAGGGCGTAACTAGGGTCCAACTAGGGCGCAACGAGGGTGCAACGAGGGTTCAACTTGGGCGCACCTAGGGCCCAACTAGGGTGCAACTAGGGCGCAACTAGGGCACAAATAGGGTGCAAATAGGGTGCAACTAGTCTGCAAGTTGGGTGCAAATATGGTGCAACTAAGGCGCAACTAGGGCATAAGTAAGACGCAACCAAGGGCGTGACTATCGGACAGCTAAGGCGTAGCTAGTACCCAACTGAGGTGCAAGTAGGGCCCAAGTAGGCGCCAGTAGGGCACAAGTAGGCGCAACTAGGGCGCAAGTAGGGCACAACTAGGACTCAACTAGGGTGCAACTAGTGCGTAACTATGGTGCATCTAGGGTGCAAGTAGGGCGCAACTAGGATGCAACTAGGGCGCCCGGGTGCGACTAGGGCGCAACTAGGGGGAAACTAGGGCGCAACTGAGGTGCAACTGGGACGCAACTAAGGCTCAACTAGGGCGCAACTAGGGCGCAACTAGGGCGCACCTAGGGTGCAACCCGTGCGCAACTATGGCGCAACTAGGGCGCGACTAGGGCGCGACTAGGGCGCAACTAGGCCGCAACTATAGTGCAACTAGGGCGCAACAAGGGTGTAACTAGGGTGCAACTAGGGCAAAACTATGGGGCAACTAAGGCGCACCAAGGGTGCAACTAGGGCGCAAGTAGGACATAATTAGGGCGCAAGTAGGGCGCAACTATGGCACAAGCGGGGCACAACCAGGGCGTAACAAGGATGCAACTAGGGCCCAAGTTGAGCGCAACAAGGGCACAACAAGGGCGCAACTAGGGGGCAACTAGGGCGCGACTAGGGCGCAACTAGGGCGCAACTAGGGCGCAACTAGGGCGCAACTAGGGCGCAAGTAGGACATAATTAGGGCGCAAGTAGGGCGCAACTATGGCACAAGCGGGGCACAACCAGGGCGTAACAAGGATGCAACTAGGGCCCAAGTTGAGCGCAACAAGGGCACAACAAGGGCGCAACAAGGGTACAATGAGCGCGCAACAAGGGCGCAACAAGGGCGCAACAAGGGCGCAACTAGGGCGCAACTAGGGCGCAAGTAG
Organism: Penium margaritaceum; assembly: GCA_023375785.1. Taxonomy (NCBI): domain Eukaryota; kingdom Viridiplantae; phylum Streptophyta; class Zygnematophyceae; order Desmidiales; family Peniaceae; genus Penium; species Penium margaritaceum. The sequence goes on from SZWC01007915.1 coordinate 20,081, forward strand.
GGCGCAACAATGGTGCAATTAGGGGGCAACTAGGGTGTGACTAGAGCGCAACTAGGGCACAACTTGGGCGCAACTAGGGCGCAACTAAGGCCCAACTAAGGCGCAACTACGGCGCAACTAAGGCGCAACTAGGGCGCAAGTAGGGCACAAGTAGGACGCTGCTAGGGCGCAACTAGGGAACAACTAGGGCGTAGCTCGTGCCCAATTGAGGCACAACTAGGGCGAGAGTAGGGCGCAAGTTGGGAGCAACTAGGGAGCAACTAAGGCACAACTAGGGCACAATTGGGGCGCAACTAGGCCGCAACTAGGGCGCAACTAGGGCGCAAGTAGGACGAAACTAGGGCACAACTAGGGCACGTCTAGGGCGCAACTAGGGCGAAACTAGGGTCAACTAGGGCGCAAGTAGGACGTAACTAGGGCACAACTAGGGCGCAACTAGGGTGCAACTAGGGTGCAACTAGGGTGCAACTAGGGTGCAACTAGGGTGCAACTGAGGCGCAGCTAGGGCGCAACTAGGGTGTGACTAGGGCGCGACTAGGGTGCGACTAGGGCGGGACTTGGCCGCAACTAGGGTGCAACTAGGGCGCAACTAAGGCGCAACTAGGGTACAAATAGGGCGCAACTAGGGCGCAACTAGCGTGCAAGTAGGGCGCAAGTAGGGCCCAACCAGGGTGTAACTAGGGTGCAACTAGGGCGCAACTAGGGCGCAACTAGGGTGTAACTAGTGTGCAAGTTGGGCGCAACTAGGGCACAACTAAGGCGCAAGTAGGAGGCAAGTAGGGCGCAACTAGAGCGCAAGTAGGGCGCAACTAGGACGCAACTAGGGCACAACTAGGGTACAACTAGGGCATATCTAGTGCGCAACTAGGGCGCAACTAGGGCACAACTAGGGCGCAAGTAGGACGCAACTAGGGCACAACTAGGGCGCAACTAGGGCGCAACTAGGGTGCACCTAGGGCACAACTAAGGCGCAACGAGGGCGCGACTAGGTCGCGACTAGGGCGCGACTAGGGTGTTAATGATGTTTCGTTCATCTACCAGAGAATGAGAAAAAGGGGAGCCGGAACCCGGGTTAAAGGAAGGGGAGTGGGAAAAGGGAGGTATACGAATCATCCGACGGCCGCTCGAGCGAGGAAAAAGAAATCATCGGAAGGGAAGTTCGAATCCGGGAGATGACGGGGCGCAGGGAGGATATTGCGGCGGGCCGTGTGAGCCAACCAGACCTGCCAAGAGGAAAGGAAGGCGGCCCGAGGCTGGCTTGATGGGAGCGGAGTCGCGTCCAAACCTCGAGGACAGGAGCGGTGTTCGAAGCGCCTTATCCGGAAGCATTTTTGATGTGCGAGCCGCGAAGTAGGGCTGGAGAGTGAGAAGAGATCCGGAAAGAGGCGCCGCAAGGAGAAGATAAAAAGGAAGAGGGATGAGAGAACGAGGGCTGCTGATGAGAAGAGCTGCTGTCAAGAGTCAACTGCAGACGCTCCATCACAAGAAGCCGAATGAGACATCAACATCGGACGTTCCTGTTCCCACCACTCCCGCTACCGGCGAGTTGCGTTGCTAGACACTCGTCCGACGCCGGGGCAGGAAGCCGGTCCTGCAACCATCGGCTGAACCGAGAGATTGCTGCCCTTTGGTTGAACCAGACGGTCGAGCGGGGCCCGCGTCCCTTCTCGCGACAAGTTTGAGTAGAGAAGCTAGACTAGTGTGTGTGTGTGTGTGTGTGTGTGTGTGCCGTCCTCGGATGGGAAGACCACTGCCCGAGGAGCACGTCACAGAGCCGTCGTGGCCTGGTCCTGAGTTCCCCCTGAAGTACCAGGCTCCTTGTCCAAGGAGAGCCCTGCGGGAGTCGCCGGTGGTCTTCTATGCCATCTGAAGATGCTGCAACGCCCCTCATCGGCTGGGAGTGCGCACGGTCCTAGGGGTGATGCAATACTCGCATCATCTTGCCGGTGGAGCCGTGGAGCAGTTCTGGCAGCCATGGCTACGGAGGGTGCCCCGTGATGACGAGTCCCGGCGCGTGGAGAGCTGGAGAGAGGTCGCGCGTGACGTCGGACGTTGCGCTGCCGAGGTCGCCGAAGAACGCATCGAGGCGTACTGAGCCTACCAACGCTACCAGCAGGAGCTCGATCGTTTGCGGGAGGAGAGCCCGATGTGCACTAACCCTCGTGCGGGTCGTCGTCCACACGGTCCCTTGGTGCTTCGTCGTGCCGACCCGCGGGTGTCCGGCTCGCAGCGCGAGGCAAGCCGCACAGTTATCTTACAAGGACCAGCGCCGGCGCATCATCCGTCAACTGAAGACGTTTACTGTTTGCGTATTTTGCTGGGTGATGTGTAGGACTTGGATGGGATTAGGAATACTCTGCTGTAGGTCTGCATGTTTGATTGAATCATAGTTTGGTTGTATCTTCGCTCCGTTGAATGCACATTCCGTAATTCTCCAAGTTCTCTCCCTTGTGTAGTTAGACAAAGTCCCTTTAACTTTGACATCACATGGTACAGTGAATGATTGGCCGTCATAGCCCGATGAGAAACACAAGTGTGAATGCCTTGATAATCTGGTGGATTGTTGGTCAAACCATTCCCTTGAGCACTTAGGAAGAGTTCTCTGCGAAGAGATCACATTATCCGGCGAATGATTGACCGTCAAGGATTAATTGGGGTGAGTGAAGTGCTAAAGCAGCTCACTGGTGATTGTCTCAGGCTAGTGGAGTGTAAAGCACGGTCTATGCTTGTCTGGTGAATGATCCGTCGCGCGCCTTTGAAGGTCTAGGTGGTTCGGCAAAGAACGGACCCGGATTACCCAGTCGCGGGGATAGCTCGGGAGGAGCAAACGCCTACGGAGCTGATCCTCGCATGCTGTTAGACCCGATTCCGGCCAAAGGCAAAAAAGGGTATAACACTGTTAATGGTGCGGTGAGCGTGGACTTCACTTGTCTTTTGTAACGAGTGTGACATGTACCTGCAAGTCAGTCTATAATATGGGGCGAGGGTCTTCACGAGGAACCGTCGGATCTTCACTCGAACGGAGACCCCTGGTACCAGGTTACGGGAGATTATTCAACGAGTACCATTGGCAACGCGAGGACGAGCGCTGCCGCATCTTGTGCCTCCGGAGAAACGAAGATGAGGCAAGCCGCCCCCGCGCGTTGCTACGAGGAGAGCCACAAGGAACCGCCGGGACTGGATCCTAACTTCAACTGGGATCCGGTGAATTAGCGGTCTCCGCAGCTGTACAACGAGGCGGACGAGATGGATCCCGATGAAGAAGAAGAGTTCCACCTGCGGCGGCTTGAGGAGCTTCGTGAATGGAAGGCGATCCGACAGGCGCAGCTGGCGGGCCCAACGCAGGAAGATTCAGAAGAAGTCGGCCCACATGACCATGATGGGCACCACGAGTCTATGCAGGAGGAGGACTATGTATCAGAAGAAGAAGAGGAACTAGAGGCGGATGATGGGCCGGTTTTGCTTCGTGAAGTCACAACACCAGATGGGAAACCCGTCTACAAGGCAGTGGAAATGACGTCAACGGTGACAGCACCACGGCGCCTCGAGTTTTCTACCCCAAGAGCCCCCTCACCGGTACCCTCTGCCACCCATGACAGGGATTATGAAGATGTGGACCACGTCCAGGAATATGAAGCAGAAGAAGATGAGACACCATTGGATCATCCTTCGGTACAAGCGCTGCACACCCTACATCAACCTGTCACCTTCCGCCCCAGGGTGGTCCCCTCTAGCCCCACTGCCCACCGCCGACCGGCTTCGGAAGGTGGAGTGTCTCCACCTGAGGTAGAGAGGTATGTGGAGGCGACAAGACGACGGCCCAGGGAAGCTCGCCGGGATGATCAGTCCGCTGTAACTTTGCATTGCTTGCATGCCGTGCCACAACCACAGCAGCAGCAACACGTGAGCATGACGCCCTCTGCATTAACGGCATCACGTCGCCGAGAGGTTCCAGAACCACGAGGGGTCAGTGCCTCCTCCACAATTGGACCCGCCAGGCAAACGCGCACTACCGCAGATGCGCACGCCCACACCGGGGCTCTGTTGACAAAGAACACCATAGAACCTGTGCAATCAAGATGTCAGCCACCTCATCACCAAGCAAGCAAGGCGTCAACCACGTCAGTGGCAAGAAAACTCCAGCAGCAATCTCGCATGGTGGTTGGGATGACCGGACTTGGGCAAGCATCAGTGGCTCAAGGAAGTAAGCAGTACGCTGTACGGGTGCAGACAAGACCCACAAGACAGCACATGGGGAGTCCTGGAGTGGGAGGAACCGATGCAGGACGTGTTCGATCAAGGGGAGCAGCAGATACTTCGTCGACTGGTATTAGGGCAGTTGGCCTGGCGCAGGCACACCGATCTCACGTGGGGGCCCCGCGGCGGGCATAGGTGCTGATGGTGACTCTGCAGGAACTGACCACAAGCTTTTTGGCAAAGGCTTCTTACACCCTCCCAAAGGAGGGTGTAGGATTTCAGAGATTGGCACAAAGAAGCGCCGTCATGTGGAAAATGGAGAGTGGCACAAAGAAGCGCCGTCGGGCAGAAAAGGGACAACTCCCTATTCGGCGCCCCAGGACCTCAGAGGAACTGGCACCAGCAGCCAAACCAGAGGCTCAGCAACAGACACTTCCCCGAAAGAAAGCGCCACGTACGGCGGATGGTCGACCTGCATCAATGGTGAAACCAGAGAAACCCCATCTGCGAAAACGAAAAGAACTGCCTCCTACAGCAGCTGCACCTAGCGTGACGCTTGAGGCGCGGAAGCCACCGGCAGCAACAGTAGCAGAGCAGCGAGACCAGGAGGTGCTGCCTCCTGCAGCAGGTGCCTTGGCACGGCCCCCGAGGCGCGTACGCCGGCAGCACCAGTAGCAAAGCAGCAGGACAAGGAGGTGCTGCCCCCTGCAACAGCTGCATCCGGCACGGCCCCCGAGGCGCGTACGCCGGCAACAGCAGCAGCAAAGCAGGAGGACCAGGAGGTGCTACCTTCTACAGCAGCTGCACCCGGCGCGACGCTTGAGGCGCGGACGCCATCGGCAGCAACAGCAGCAGAGCACCTATGTTTTTGACCGGTGTGTTTCTGACCGATGTTTTTCTCACCGGTGTGTTTCAGACCAGTGTGTTTCTGACCAGTGTGCTTCTGACCACGGTTTTTCTGACCACTGTGTTTCTGACCCGTGTAATTCCGAACAATGTGTTTCGGACCACAGTGTTTTTTACCACTGTGTTTCTGAGCAGTGTGTATATGGCCAGCGTATGTATGACCACTTTGTTTCCGACAACTGTGTTTCTGACCAGTGTGTTTGTGACCACTGTGTTTCTGACCATTCGGTTTCTGACCAGTGTGTTTTTGACCAGTGTGTTTCTGACCAGTGTGTTTGTGACCAGTGTGTTTCTGACCACTGCGTTTCTGACCAGTTTGTTTCTGACCACAGTATTTCAGACCACCGTGTTTCTGACCACTGTGCTTCTGCCCACTATGTTTCTGACCACTTTGTTTCTGATCAGTGTGTTTATGACAACTGTGTTTCTGACCACCATTTTTCTGACCAGTGTGTTTCTGACCACTTTGTTTCTGACCAGTGTGTTTATTACCACTGTGTTTCTGACCACTGTGTTTCAGACCACTGTCTTTCCGACAAGTGTGTTTCCGACAAGTGTGTTTCTGACCACTGTGTTTCTGACCACTGTGCTTCTAGTGTGTATTTCCGAGCACTGTGTTTCTAACCAGTGTATGTCCGGCCACTTTTTTTCTGACCACTGTCTTTCTGACCAGTGTGTTTCTGGCCACTGTGTTTCTGACCAGTGTGTTTCTGACCAGTGTGTTTATAACCGCTGTGTTTCTGACCAATGTGTTTCTGAGTTGTGTGTTTCTGACCAGTGTGTTTCTGACCACCGTGATTCTGACCAGTGTGTTTCTGACCATTGTTTTTCTGACCACTGTGTTTCTGACCACTGTGTTTCTGACCACTGTGTTTTTCACCAGTGTGTTTATGACCACTGTGTTTCTGACCACTGTGTTTTTGACCACTGTGTTTCTGACCACTGTGTTTCTGACCACTGTGTTTCTGACCAGTGTGTTTCCAACCAGTGTGTTTCTGACCACTGTGTTTCTGACTTCTGTATTTCTGACCACTGTGTTTCTGACCAGTGTGTTTCTGACCACTGTGTTTCTGACCATTGTGTTTCTGACCACTGTGTTTCTAACCACGGTGTTTCTGACCACTGTGTTTTTGACCACTATGTTTCTGACCACTGTGTTTCTGACCAGTGTGTTTCTGACCAGTGTGTTTCTGAACATTGTGTTTCTTACCACTGTGTGTTTGACCAGTGGGTTTATGACCATTGTGTTTCTGACCACTGTGTTTCTGACCAGTTTGTTTATTTCCACTGTGTTTCTAACCACTGTGTTTCTGACCACTGTGTTTCTGACCACAGAATTTCAGACAACTGTGGTTCTGACCACTGTGTTTCTGACCAGTGTGTTTCTCACCACTGTGTTTCTGACCACTGTGTTTCTGACCAGTGTGTTTCTGACCACTGTGTTTCTGACCAGTGTGTTTCTGACAAGGGTGTTTCTGACCACCGTGTTTCTGACCAGTGTATTTCTGACGACTATGGTTATGACCACTATGCTTATGACCATTGTGTTTCTGACCATTGTGTTTCTGACCACTGTGTTTCTTACGAGTGTGTTTCTGACCAGTGTAATTCTGAACAGTGTGTTTCTGACCACTGTGTTTCTGACTACTGTGCTTGTGACCAGTGTGTTTCTGACCACTGTGTTTTGGACCATTGTGTTTATGACCACTGTGTTTCCGACCAGTGTATTTCTGACCACGGTGTTTGTGACCACTGTGTTTCTGACCACTGTGTTTCTGACCAGTGTGTTTCTGACCACTGGGTTTCTGACCACTGTGTTTCAGAACACTGTATTTCTGACATGTGTGTTTCTGACCACAGTGTTTCTGACCAGTGTTTTTCTGACCACTTTGTTTCTGACCACTGTGTTTCTGACCAGTGTGTTTCTGACCACTGTGTTTCCGACCAGTGTGTTTTTGACCAGTGTGTTTCTGACCACTGTGTTTCTGACCAGTGTGTTTATGACCACTATGTGTCTGACCATTGTGTTTCTGACCACTGTGTTTTTGACCACTGTATTTCTTAACACTGTGTTTTTGACCAGTGTGTTTCTGACCACTGTGTTTCTGACCAGTGTGTTTATGACCACTATGTGTCTGACCATTGTGTTTCTGACCACTGTGTTTTTGACCACTGTATTTTTTAACACTGTGTTTTTGACAGGTGTGTTTCTGACCGGTGTGTTTCAGACCAGTGTGTTTCTGACCAGTGTGCTTCAGACCACAGTGTTTATGACCACTGTGTTTCTGACCCGTGTGTTTCCGAACAATGTGTTTTGGACCACAGTGTTTTTGACCACTATGTTTCTGAGCAGTGTGTATATGGCCTGCGTGTGTATGACCCTTTTGTTTCTGACAACTGTGTTTCTGACCAGTGTGTTTCTGACCACTGTGTTTCTGACCATTGTGTTCCCGACCAATGTGTTTCTGACCAGTGTGTTTCTGACCAGTGTGTTTCTGACCAGTGTGTTTATGAGCAGTGCGTTTCTGACCAGTTTGTTTCTGACCAGTGTGTTGCAGACCACTGTGTTTCTGACCACTGTGCTTCTGCCCACTGTATTTCTGACCACTGTGTTTCTGACCAGTGTGTTTATTACCACTGTGCTTCTGACCACTGTGTTTCCGACCACTGTCTTTCTGACCAGTGTGTTTATGACAAGTGTGTTTCTGACCACTGTGTTTCTGACCACTGTGCTTCTGACCAGTGTGTTTCCGAGCACTGTGTTTCTAACCAGTGTATGTCCGACCACTTTGTGTCTGACCGCTGTCTTTCTGACCAATGTGTTTCTGGCCACTGTGTTTCTGACCAGTGTGTTTCTGACCAGTGTGTTTCTGACCGCTGTGTTTCTGACCAATGTATTTCTGACTTGTGTCTTGCTAACCAGTATGTTTCTGACCACCGTGTTTCTGACCAGTGTGTTTCTGGCCACTGTTTTTCTGACCACTGTGTTTCTGACCACTGTGTTTCTGACCACTGTGTTTCTGACCAGTGTGTTTATGAGTACTGTGTTTCTCACCTTTGTGTTTCTGACCACTGTGTTTCTGACCACTGTTTCTCTGACCACTGCGTTTTTGACCGGTGTGTTTCTGACCGGTGTGTTTCTGACTAGTGTGTTTCTGACCAGTGTGTTTTTGACCACCTTGTTTCTGACCACTGTGTTTCTGAACCGTGTGTTTCCGAACAATGTGTTTCGGACCACAGTGTTTTTGACCACTGTGTTTCTGACCAGTGTGTATATGGCCAGCGTGTGTATGACCACTTTGTTTCTGACCACTGTGTTTCTGACCAGTGTGTTTCTGACCAGTGTGTTTCTGACCAGCGTGTTTCTGACCAGTGTGTTTCTACCCACTGTGTTTCTGACCACTGTGTTTCTGACCACTGTGTTTCTGACCATTGTGTTTCTGACCAGAGTGTTCTGACCACTGTGTTTCTGACCAGTGTGTTTGTAACCACTGTGTTTCTCACCACTGTGTTTCTGACCACCGTGTTTCTGACTAGTGTGTTTCTGACCAGAGTGTTTCTAACCAGTGTGTTTCTGACCAGTGTGTTTCTGACCACTGTGTTTGTGACCACTGTGTTTCGAACCAAAGTGTTTCTGACCACTGTGTTCCTGACCACTGTATTTCTGACCAGTGTGTTTCTGACCACTGTGTTTCTAACCAGTGTGTTACTGACCACTGTGTTTGTGACGACTGTATTTCTGACCACTGTGTTTCTGACAACCGTGTTTCTGACCACTGTGTTTCTCACCACTGTGTTTCTGACCAGTGTGTTTCTGACCACGGTGTTTCTGACCACTGTGTTTCTGACCCGTGTGTTTCTGAACAATGTGTTTCGGACCAGAGTATTTTTGAGCACTGTGTTTCTGACCAGTGTGTATATGGCCAGCGTGTGTATGACCACTTTATTTCCGACAAATGTGTTTCTGACCAGTGTGTTTCAGACCACTGTGTTTCTGACCATTGTGTTTCTGACCAGTGTGTTTCTGACCAGTGTGTTTCTGACCAGTGTGCTTATGACCAGTGTGTTTCTGACCACTGCGTTTCTGACCAGTTTGTTCCTGACCAGTGTGTTTCTGACCACTGTGTTTCTGACCATTGTGCTTCTGCCCAACTAGGGCGCAACTAGGGCGCAACTAGGGCGCAACTAGGGCGCAACGAGGGCGCAACTAGGGCGCAACTAGAGCACACCTAGAGCGCAACTAAAGCGCAACTAGGGCGCAACTAGGGCGCAACTAGTGCGCATTTAGGACGCACCTGGTGGAAACTAGGGCGCAACTAGGGTGCAGCTAGGGCGTAACTAGGGTCCAACTAGGACGCAACAAGGGTGCAACGAGGGTTCAACTTGGGCGCACCTAGGGCCCAACTAGGGTGCAACTAGGGCGCAACTAGGGCGCAAATAGGGTGCAACTAGGGTGCAACTATTTTGCAAGTTGGGTGCAACTATGGTGCAACTAAGGCGCAACTAGGGCGTAAGTAAGACGCAACCAAGGGCGTAACTATTGGACAACTAAGGCGTAGCTAGTGCCCAACTGAGGTGCAACTAGGGCGCAAGTAGGCGCCACTAGGGCACAAGTAGGCGCAACTAGGGCGCAAGTAGGGTACAACTAGGACTCAACTAGGGTGCAACTAGTGCGTAACTATGGTGCATCTAGGGTGCAAGTAGGGCGCAACTAGGGCGCAACTAGGGCGCCCGGGAGCGACTAGGGCGCAACTAGGGGGAAACTAGGGCGCAACTGAGGTGCAACTGGGACGCAACTAAGGCTCAACTAGGGCGCAACTAGGGCGCAACTAGGGCGCCCCTAGGGTGCAACTAGTGCGCAACTATGGCGCAACTAGGGCACGACTAGGGCGCGACTAGGGCACGACTTGGGTGCAACTAGGGTGCAACTAGGGCACAACTAGGGCACAACTAGGGCGGAACTAAGGCGCAACTAGGTCACAATTAGGGCGCAACTGGGGACAACTAGGGCGCAAATAGGGCGGAACTAGGTTGCAACTAGGGTACCATTACGGCGCAACTAGGGCGCAACTAGGGCACAACTAGGGTGCAACTAGTACGCAACTAGGGCGCAACTAGGGTGCAACTAGGGTGCAAAAAGGGCGCGACTAGGGCGCGACTAGGGCGCAATTAGGGCGCAACTAGGGCGCAGCCAGGGCGCAACTAGGGCGCAACTAGGGCGCAACTATGGTGCAACTAGGGCGCAACAAGGGTGTAACTAGGGTGCAACTAGGGCAAAACTATGGGGCAACTAGAGCGCACCAAGGGTGCAACTAGGGCGCAAGTAGGACATAATTAGGGCGCAAGTAGGGCGCAACTATGGCACAAGCGGGGCACAACCAGGGCGTAACAAGGATGCAACTAGGGCCCAAGTTGAGCGCAACAAGGGCACAACTAGGGCGGAACTAGGGCGCAACTAGGGCGCAACTAGGGCGCAAGTAGGACATAATTAGGGCGCAAGTAGGGCGCAACTATGGCACAAGCGGGGCACAACCAGGGCGTAACAAGGATGCAACTAGGGCCCAAGTTGAGCGCAACAAGGGCACAACAAGGGCGCAACAAGGGCGCAATGAGCGCGCAACAAGGGCGCAACAAGGGTGCAACTAGGGCGCAACTAGGGCGCAATTAGGGCGCAATAATGGTGCAATTAGGGGGCAACTAGGGTGTAACTAGGGCGCAACTAGGGCAGAACTTGGGCGCAACTAGGGCGCAACTAACGCGCAACTAAGGCGCAACTACGGCGCAACTAAGGCGCAACTAGGGCGCAAGTAGGGCACAAGTGGGACGCTGCTAGGGCGCAACTAGGGTACAACTAGGGCGTAGCTCGTGCCCAACTGAGGCACAACTAGGGCGAGAGTAGGTCGCAAGTTGAGCGCAAGTAAGGAGCAACTAGGGCGCAACTAGGGCACAATTAGGGCGCAACTAGGCCGCAACTATGGCGCAACTAGGGCGCAAGTAGGGCGCAACTAGGGCACAACCAGGGCACGTCTAGGGCACAACTAAGGCGAAACTAGGGCGCAACTAGGGCGCAAGTAGGACGTAACTAGGGCACAACTAGGGCGCAACTAGGGTGCAACTAGGGTGCAACTAGGGTGCAACTAGGGTGCAACTAAGGCGCAGCTAGGGCGCAACTAGGGTGTTAATAGGGCGCGACTAGGGTGCGACTAGGGCGGGACTCGGGCGCAACTAGGGTGCAACTAGGGCGCAACTAAGGCGCAACTAGGGTAGAAATAGGGCGCGACTAGGGTGCGACTAGGGCGCAACTCGGGCGCAACTAGGGTGCAACTAGGGCGCAGCTAGGGCGCAACTAGGGTGTTAATAGGGCGCGACTAGGGTGCGACTAGGGCGGGACTCGGGCGCAACTAGGGTGCAACTAGGGCGCAACTAAGGCGCAACTAGGGTACAAATAGGGCGCAACTAGGGTGCAACTAGCGTGCAAGTAGGGCGCAAGTAGGGCGCAAATAGGGTGCAACTAGGGTGCAACTAGGGCGCAACTAGGGCGCAACTAGGGTGTAACTAGTGTGCAAGTTGGGCGCAACTAGGGCGCAGCTAAGGCGCAACTAGGAGGCAAGTAGAACGCAACTAGAGCGCAACTAGGGTGCAACTAGGACGCAACTAGGGCACAACTAGGGCACAACTAGGGCATATCTAGTGCGCAACTAGGGCGCAACTAGGGCGCAACTAGGGCGCCACTAGGATGCAACTAGGGCACAACTAGGGCGCAACTAGGGCGCAACTAGGGTGCAACTAGGGTGCACCTAGGGCACAACTAAGGCGCAACGAGGGCGTGACTAGGGCGCAACTAGGGTGTTAATGATGTTTCGTTCATCTACCGGAGAATGAGAAAAAGGGGAGCCGGAACCCGGGTTCAAGGAAGGGGAGCGGGAAAAGGGAGGTTGACGAATCATCCGACGGCCGCTCGAGCGAGGAAAAAGAAATCATCGGAAGGGCAGTTCGAATCCGGCAGATGACGGGGCGCAGGGAGGATATTGCGGCGGGCCGCGTGAGCCAACCAGACCTGCCGAGAGGAAAGGAAGGCGGCCCGAGGCTGGCTTGATGGGAGCGGAGTCGCGTCCAACCCTCGAGGACAGGAGCGGTGTTCGAGGCGCCTTATCCAGAAGCGTTTTTTATGTGCGAGCCACGAAGTGGGGCTGGAGAGTGAGAAGAGATCCGGAAAGAGGCGCTGCAAGGAGAAGATGAAAAGGAGGAGGGATGAGAAAACGAGGGCTGCTGATGAGAAGAGCTACTGTCAAGAGTCAACTGCAGACGCTCCATCGCAAGAAGCCGAATGAGACATCAACATCGGACGTTCCTGTTCCCACCACTCCGCTACCGGCAAGTTGCGTTGCTGGGCACTCGTCCGACGCCGGGGCAGGAAGCTGGTCCTGCAACCATTGGCTGAATCGAGAGATTGCTGCCCCTTGGTTGAACCAGGCGGTCGAGCGGGACCCGCGTCCCTTCTCGCGACAAGTTTGGGTAGAGAAGCTAGACTAGTGTGTGTGTGTGTGTGTGTGTGTGTGCCATCCTCGGATGGGAAGACAACTGCCCGAGGAGCACGTCACAGAGCCGTCATGGCCTGGTCCTGAGTTCCCCTTAGAGTACCAGGCTCCTTGTCCAGGGAGAGCCCCGCGGGAGTCGCCGGTGGTCTTCTATGCCATCTGCAGCTGCTGCAACGCCCCTCATCGGCTGGGAGTACGCACAGTCCTAGGGGTGATGCAATACTTGCATCATCCTGCCGGTGGAGCCGTGGAGCAGTTCTGTCAGCCGTGGGTACGGAGGATGCCACGTGACGACGATCCGCGGCGCGTGGAGAGCTAGAGAGAGGTCGCGCGTGACGTCGGACGTTGCACTGCCGAGGTCGCCGAAGAACGCATCGAGGCGTACTGAGCCTACCAACGCTACCAGCAGGAGCTCGATCGTTTGCGGGAGGAGAGCCCGGTGCGCGCTAACCCTCGTGCGGGTCGTCGTCCGCACGGTCCCTTGGCGCTTCGTTGTGTCGACCCGCGGGTGTCCGGCTCGCAGTGCGAGGCGAGCCGCACTGTTATCTTACACGGACCAGCGTTGCATCATCCGTCAACTGAAGGCGTTTACGGTTTGCGTATTTTGCTGGGTGATGTGTAGGACTTGGATGGAATTGGGAATACTCTGCTGTAGGTCTGCATTATTTATTGAATCATAGTTTGGTTGTATCTTTGCTCCGTTGAATGCACATTCTGTAATTCTCCAAGGTTTTCTCCCTTGTGTAGTTAGACGAAGTCCCTTTAACTTTGACATCACATGGTACAGTGAATGATTGGCCGTCATAGCCCGATGAGAAACACAAGCGTGAATGCCTTGATAATGTGGTGGATTGTTGGTCGAACCATTCCCTTGAGTACTTAGGAAGAATTGTCTGCGTAGCGATCACATTATCCGATGAATGATTGACCGTCAATGATAAATTGGGGTGAGTGAAGTGCTAAAGCAGCTCAGTGGTGATTGTCTCATGCTAGTGGAGTGTAAAGCACGGTCTATGCTTGTCTGGTGAATGATCCGTCGCGTGCCTTTGAAGGTCTAGGCGGTACGGCAAAGAACGGACCCGGATTACCCAGTTGCGGGGATATCTTGGGAAGAGTGCACGCCTACAGAGCTGATCCTCGCATTCTGTTAGACCCGATTCCGGCCAAAGGCAAAAAAGGGTATAACAGTGTTAATGGTGCGGTGAGCGTGGACTTCACCTGTCTTTTGTGACGAGTGTGACATGTACCTGCAGGTCAGTCTATAATCTGGGGCGAGGGTCTTCACGAGGAACCGTCGGATCTTCACTTTAACGGAGACCCCCGGTACCAGGTTACGGGAGATTATTCAACGAGTACTATTGGCAACGCAAGGACGAGCGCTGCCGCATCTTGTGCCTCCGGAGAAACGAAGATGAGGCAAGCGGCTCCCCGTGCGTCGCTACGAGGAGAGCCACGAGGAACCGCCGGGGCTGGATCCTAACTTCAACTGGGATCCGGTGAATGATCGGTCTCCGCAGCTGTACTACGAGGCGGACGAGATGGGTCCCGATGAAGAAGAAGAGTTCCACCTGCGGCGGCTTGAGGAGCTTTGTGAATGGAAGGCGATCTGACAGGCGCAGCTGGCGGGCCCAACGCAGGAAGATTCAGAAGAAGTCGGCCCACATGACCATGATGGGCACCACGAGTCTATGCAGGAGAAGGACTATGTATCAGAAGAAGAAGAGGAACTAGAGGCGGATGATGGGCCGGTTTTGCTTCGTGAAGTCACAACACCAGATGGGAAACCCGTCTACAAGGCAGTGGAAATGACGTCAACGGTGACAGCACCACGGCGCCTCGAGTTTTCTACCCCAAGAGCCCCCTCACCGGTACCCTCTACCACCCATGACAGGGATTATGAAGATGTGGACCACGTTTAGGAAGATGAAGCAGAAGAAGATGAGACACCATTGGATCATCCTTCAGTGCAGGCGCTGCACACCCTACATCAACCTGTCACCTTCCGCCCCAGGGCGGTCCCCTCTAGCCCCACTGCCCACCGCCGACCGGCTTTGGAAAGAGGAGTGTCTCCACCTCAGGCAGAGAGGTATGTGGAGGCGACAAGACGACGGTACAGGGAAGCTCGCCGGGATGATCAGTCTGCTGTGACTTCGCATTGCTTGCATGCCGTGCCACAACCCTAACAGCAGCAACACGTGAGCACGACGTCCTCTGCGTTAACGGCATCACGTCTCCAAGAGGTTCCAGAACCACGAGGGGTCAGTGCCTCCTCCACAATTGGACCTACCAGGCAAACGCGCACCACCGCAGATGCGCACGCCCACACCGGGGCTCTGTCGACAAAGAACACAATGAAACCTGTGCAATCAAGATGTTAGCCACCTCATCACCAAAAAAGCAAGGCGTCGACCACGTGAGCGGCAGGAAGACTCCAGCAGCAATCTCGCATGGTGGCTGGGATGATCGGACTTGGGCAAGCATCAGTGACTCATGGAAGTAAGAAGTATGCTGTACGGGTGCAGACGAGACCCACAAGACAGCACATGGGGAGTCCTAGAGTGGGAGGAACCGATGCAGGACGTGTTCGATCAAGGGGAGCAGCAGTTGCTTCGTCGGCTGGTACTAGGGCAGTTGGCCTGGCGCAGGCACACCGATCTCACGTGGGGGCCCCGCGGCGGGCACACGTGCAGATAGTGACTCCGCAGGAACTAACCACAAGCTCAGCGGCAAAGGCTTCCTACACCCTCCCAAAGGAGGGTGTAGGATTTCAGAGAGTGGTACAAAGAAGCGGCGTCGTGTGGCAAGATGGAGAGTGGCACAAAGAAGCACCGTCGGGTAGAAAAGGGAAAACTCCTTATTCGGCGCTCTAAGACCTCAGAGGAACTGGCACCAGCGGCCAAACGAGAGGCTCAGCAACAGACACCTCCCCGAAAGAAAGCGCCACGTACGGCGGATGGTCAACCTGCATCAATGGTGCAACTCGAGAAACCCCACCTGCGAAAACGGAAAGAACTGCCTCCTACAGCAGCTGCACCTGGCGTGACGCTTGAGGCGCGGATGCCACCGGCAGCAGCAGTAGCAGAGCAGCGGGACCAGGAGGTGCTGCCTCTTGCAACAGCTGCACCCAGTGCGGCCCCCGAGACGCGAACGCCAAGAGCAGCAGCAGCATAGCAGCGAGTCCAAGAGGTGTTGCCTCCTGTAGCAGCTGCACCCGGCGCGGTCCCTGAGGCGCGAACGCCAGTAACAACAGCAGCAGCAGCACAGCAGCAGGACCAGGAGGTGCTGCCTCTTGCGGTAGCTACACCCGGCGCGGCCCCCGAGGCGCGTACGCTGGCAGCAGCAGCAGCAGAGTAGCGGGACCATGAGGTGCTGCCTCCTGCAACAGCTGCACCCGGCACGGCCCCTGAGGCACGTACGCCGACAACAGCAGCAGCAAAGCTGCGGGACCAGGAGGTGCTGCCTCGTACAACAGCTGCACCCGGCGTGACGCTTGAGGCACGGAAGCCACCGACACCAGCAGCAGCAGAGCAGCGGGACCAGGAGGTGCTGCCTCCTGCAAGATCTGCACCCGGCGCGGCCCCCGAGACGTGGACGCCGGCAGCAGCAGCAGCAGAGCAGCGGGACTAAGAGGTGCTGCCGCCTGTAGCAGCTGCACCTGGCGCGGCCCCCGAGGCACGAACGCCGGCAGTAGTAGTAGCAGAGCAGGGGGACTAGGAGGTGCTACCTCCTGCAGCAGCTGCGCCCGGCACGGCCCCCAAGGCGCATACGTCGTCAGCAACAGCAGCAGAGCAGCGGGACCACGAGGTGCGGCCTCCTGCAGCAGCTGCACCCGGCGCGACGCCTGAGGCGCGGACGCCAGCAGTAGCAGCAGAGCAGTGGGATTAGGAGGTGCTGTCCTCTGCAGCAGCTGCCCTTGGCGTGGCGCTCGAGACACCAGCGCCATTGGCAGCAGCTGCAGCAGCCGAGCAATGGGACTAGGAGGTGCTGCTGGTAACGCAGGTGCCACCAGTAGCAACGACGGAGGAGCAGCTGAAAGAGCAACGGGAGAATAAGCAAAAAGGACCCTCGGGGGAGGAACAGGGGAGAAAAGAGGCAGCGGAGGGAGACGGAGAAGCAAGAGGAAGAAAGGGAGCTTCCACCGATGCGTCAAGAGCAATGCAGCTTGCTCCATGCCCCTCCTTTGACATGGGGGCCAATCCCCCCTGATGATAGGCACCTGTGGCCGACCAAATCTTGGCGGGAAGCAGCAGTGCGATCAGCACGAGTGCAAGGAGGGGAGGGCAGTCGGCAGGAAGAGCTTGAGGTGAGCATTGAAGCAAACGTCCAAGGCGAAGAAGAGGAGGAGGAACATACTGTCCAGCAACTCTGCGGAACGTGCAAACACCCGGTCGCAGGAAAAGGGGAGGTGGTGTGTGAAGGATGCAGGACGAGCCTCCATCTGGCCTGCTGCAATTTTGACCTTCGTATCCTATAGGACATCAAGATGTGTGAGGCCTGCGCAACACGATTGATGGAAGACATGGGAGTCGACAGCGAGGAGGAACTCCAGAAAGAAAGGGAGGAGGAGAGGGCCCGCTCAGGGCACCGGAGATGCATCTAAAATATTCAGGATGCCAGAAGACGAGAAGGAGCCGTGTAGCAACTGTGAAGAGCCAATGAATGCCACCACACTGCTCCGCTGCTTTGTGTGCAGACATCCGGTGCATGCAGCCTGCCAGGATCCAAAAGTATGGATCCGTCAAAAGGTGATCAGATGCAAGAAGTGTGCACCCCTGATGCACCAAAAGGCAGACAAAGAGGACAAGAGGAAGAGCAAGCCGGCTCCGAAGCGGTGGATTGAGAAGTTTGAAGTTTGTGGGGAGCCACACGACCGAATGGAGGCAAGTTGGTGATATGAATGCAAAGAACCACTCCATCCCAAGTATGGAACAGAGACCCCAGGACTGGGACAGCACTGTAAAGTTTGCATCCGGAGGTTGGTGGAAGAAGAGCAGGAGGTCGGCAAGGAAAGCGGACAAGCTACTGGGCCAAGCGCACCAGGAGTGGAAGAAGTGGAGGAGTGCGGGAACTGCAAGCGGCCAGTGAGGATGTAAAAGAAGCGCTGCTTCAACTGCACGGTGGCCCTTCACTATGTCTGTGGGGAAGGGGAGCTACTGCAGCAGAGAGCAGTGCATGTTTGCCTGGCCTGTGCCCCACAACTGAAAGAGAATATACAAAAGGAGGAGGAAGGATGGGGATGAGACGGCCGGCAAGCGGCGGAATTAGAGTGGCGCCTACATTGTGCAGAATGCGACAATCTTGGCGCCACCGAGTGGTGTGAGGGATGCCATCAGCCCCTCCATTGGCCATGTGGACAAATGCTGCCAGGAGTGGGGCAACACTGCTAGCAATGCGTAGCGAGAATGCGACTCCTCGAGGCCAGGGCACAGGATCAGAGGCAGCGGAGGGAGGAAGGCCAAAGCACGGAGGAGCGGAAGGGGCCACGCTCATACGCAGACTCTCACCCGGTGGAACAGCTTTTTTGCAATGCGGTGGCATTGCCTGGACAAGAGGGAGCGGTGGCTCGGAAGGCGGTTTTGGCCATGAGGGCGCTGAGGAGCAGGGATGTTCCTGAGGTAAGAAGAAAGGTGCTGGCGATGGTGAACGAGGCTTTGGCAATAACGCCTCAGTGGTGTCTCCTGAGGGACCCGCCGCCAACGGTAGTACCAGGACCCTCAGCCCCGCAGGGACCAAGTTTACCACCCCCTCCTCCTCTAGCTCCGGTCGCTGATCAACCTGCCCGACGTCGAGATCGACTAGAAGGGCCAAGGGGACGCCTGCATGGGCGTGGAGAAGAAACCAGAGGGGCCAGAACGCCGGGGCGCCACAGGATGATGGGTCATCCCGGAGTTCCGGCCGATCATACGCCGGCGCATCGGCCGGGACACTCCATAACCCCAGGGAGGCAGCAGAGGGAGCAGGGAGCAGAGAGAGAGTCCCGGCAATTCTAGCTGAGGGAACCAACGTCTAGAGGGGCCCACGAGGCGCACCAAGGAGCACAAAGGGCGGCAGTAGGGGCAGGGGAAGGAATAACACGAGCCCCACGCTGCGCAAACATGGAATCATCGACGCGGCAAGGAAGAGGCGAGGGGTAGCGGGGGTCCAAGACCGAAGCAGGAACGCGACGAGAGGGAGCAAGTACGCATGACGGAGGAAGGGTAGGACGAGCTGGAGCATGGACCGGGGCTCCAAGAGTGGGTGAAAAGAGGAAGAGAGGCATGGATGTGGAAGAGGGACCCAGAGAGGAGAAGACGCCACGTACGGGTAGTTGTCCATTGTGTGAAAGAAGGGTGCACCTGCCCTCCAGGCAATGCGGGCGCTGTACGCGCCACACGCACTGGGAATGCGGGATGGTGGACGCAGAAAAGGGGTGGCTGTGCCTACCCTGCCAAAAGGTTTGGCAGGGAATACCAACGGCGGTAAGAATCATGCTCCGGGAGGAACACAACGCCGTGACGGGCATTGTGTGCTGCGGCTGCAGGAGGATGCTGGAGGCCCCTCATGGGAGGTGTGACTATTGCAGGAGGGCAGCACATGCCGCCTGCATAAGAACCAATGAGGAGGAACGCGACAACTGTAGCAGCTGCTGGACGCAACCACGCACTGGCACGGTGGAGGGAGACTGCCCCAAGTGTCTAAGAGAGCTAAGAGGAGTGACACCGTGGTGTGAGAAGTGTGCGTACTTCTCACACAGTGAATGCATCAAGAAGGTGGGGGAAAGGAAGCTGCGCCATGGAGGCCGCATCTCGCTGTACTAATGTCTCAGGTGTACCAG
Source organism: Penium margaritaceum (assembly GCA_023375785.1). Taxonomy (NCBI): domain Eukaryota; kingdom Viridiplantae; phylum Streptophyta; class Zygnematophyceae; order Desmidiales; family Peniaceae; genus Penium; species Penium margaritaceum. The sequence continues at coordinate 39,536 of SZWC01007915.1, forward strand.
GTTGCAAAGTGAGCCATGCGCCACCTGTAAGGGCCCGGTGCGGGTCCGGAGGTGGTACTGCATCAGCTGCCGGCAGCGGGTGCACCTCGCGTGTGCTTCTCAGTACAGCAACACGCAAACAAGGCTCAATGGACCGCTCTGTCTGCCATGCGAGGAGAGTGATGAAGCTAGAATGAGAGTGCAGGCGGAGCATCGGGAAGCGGCGCGGCGCCTGCAGGAACAGCGAGAAAGAGGATCTGGAAAAGGGGAGCGCATGATAACCCCACGGAGGAGCCCCAAGGCGCGGAATTAAGGTATACAACGAGAGGGGCTCCACCGGGAGTTGGAAGCAGTGGCGAGGACAAGATGGGCAGAGAAGGAGTACTCCTCACCGGACAGAGGGGAAGGGGAGGCCGCATCAGGGAGAGGACGGGAGCGGTAGAGGCACGACGGATGATCCGACGGAAGGAGGAGAATGGGATGTACGAAACCAGGGAGGACAGATGGATAGACGAGGACGTCCAGCTTGTTTTGCGGGGGTAGGGTAAAACAGTGTTAATGATGTTTCGTTCATCCACCGGATAATGAGAAAAAGGGGAGCGGGAACCCGGGTTTAAGGAAGGGGAGCGGGAAAAGGGAGGTCAACGAATCATCCGACGGCCGCTCGAGCAAGGAAAAAGAAATCATCGGAAGGGCAGTTTGAATCCGGGAGACGACGGGGCGCAGGGAGGATATTGCGGCGGGCCGCATGAGCCAACCAGACCTGCCGATAGGAAAGGAAGGCGGCCCGAGGCTGGCTTGATGAGAGCGGAGTCGCGTCCAAACCTCGAGGACAGGAGCGGTGTTTGAAGTGCCTTGTCCAGAAGCGTTTTTGATGTGCGAGCCGCGAAGTGGGGCTGGAGAGTGAGAAGAGATCCGGAAAGAGGCGCCGCAAGGAGAAGATAAAAAGGAGGAGGGATGAGAGAACGAGGGCTGCTCATGAGAAGAGCTGCTGTCAAGAGTCAACTACAGACGCTCCATCGCAAGAAGCCGAATGAGACATCAACATCGGACGTTCCTGTTCCAACCACTCCCGCTACCGGCAAGTTGCATTGCTGGACACTCATCCGACGCCGGGGCAGGAAGCTGGTCCTGCAACCATCGGCTGAACCGAGAGATTGCTGCCCCTCGGTTGAACCAGACGGTCGAGCGGGAACCGCGTCCCTTCTCGCGACAAGTTTCAGTAGAGAAGCTAGACTAGTGTGTGTGTGTGTGTGTATGTGTGTGTGCCGTCCTCCGATGGGAAGACCACTGCCCGAGGAGCACGTCACGGAGCCGTCATGGCCTGGTCCTAATTTCCCCCTAGAGTACCAGGCTCCTCGTCCAGTGAGAGCCCCGCGGGAGTCGCCGGTGGTCTTCTATGCCATATACAGCTGCTGCAACGCCCCTCATCGGCTGGGAGTGCGCACGGTCCTAGGGGTGATGCAATACTTGCATCATCCTGCCGGTGGAGCCGTGGAGCAGTTCTGGCAGCCGTGGCTACGGAGGGTGCCCCGTGACGACGAGCCCCGGCGCGTGGAGAGCTGGAGGGAGGTCTCGCGTGACGTCGGACGTCGCGCTGCCGAGGTCGCCGAAGAACGCATCGAGGCGTACCGAGCCTACCAACGCTACCAACACGAGCTCGATCGCTTGCGGGAGGAGAGCCCGGTGCGCGCTAACCCTCGTGCGGGTTGTCGTCCGCACGGTCCCTTGGCGCTTCGTCGTGCCGACCCGCGGGTGTCCGGCTAGCAGCGCGAGGCGAGCCGCACTGTTATCTTACAGGGACTAGCGCCGGCGCATCATCCGTCAACTGAAGACGTTTACGGTTTGCGTATTTTGCTGGGTGATGTGTAGGACTTGGATGGAATTAGGAATACTCTGCTGTAGGTCTACATGTTTGATTGAATCATAGTTTGGTTGTATCTTCGCTCGGTTGAATGCACATTCCGTAATTCTCCAATTTCTCTCCCTTGTGTAGTTAGACGAAGTCCCTTTAACTTTGACATCACATGGTACAGTGAATGATGAGTCGTCATAGCCCGATGAGAAACACAAGCGTGAATGCCTTGATAATCTGTGCGCAACTAGGGCGCGACTAGGGCAGAACAATTGCGCAACTAGGGCGCAACTATGGCGCAACTAGAACGAACCTATGGCGCAACTAGGGCGTAATAATGGCGCAACTAGGGCGCAACTAGGGCGCAACTAGACCGCATCTAGGGCACAACTAAGGCGCAACTAGGGTGCAACTAGGACGCAACTAAGGCGCAACTAGGGCGCAAGTAGGGCACAAGTAGGACGCAACTAGGGCGCAACAAGGGTACAACTAGGATGTAGCTAGTGCCCAAGTGAGGCGCACCTAGGGCGCAAGTATGGCGCAAGTAGGGCACAAGTAGGGTGCAACTTATGCGCAACTAGGGTGCAACTAGAGCACAACGAGGGCGCAACTAGGGCCTAACTAGGGTGCAACTAGGGTGCAACTAGGGTGCAACTAGGGCACAACTAGGGCGCAACTATGGCGCAACTAGGGCGCAACTAGGGCGCAACTACGATGCAACTAGGGCGCAATTCGGGTGCAACTAGGGTGCAACTAGGGCGCAACTAGGGCAGAACTAGGACACAATTAGATCATAACTAGGGCGCAACTAGGATGCAAGTAGGGCACAACTAGGGCGCAACTTGTGCGCAACCAGGGTGCAAACAGGGCGCAGCTTGGACGCAACTAGGGCGCAACTAGGGTGCAACTAGGATGCAACAAGGGCGCAACTAGGGTGCAACTAGGACGCAACTAGGGCGCAACTAGGGTACAACTAGGGCGCAAGTAGGGCGCAAGTAAGACGCAACTAGGGTGCAACTAGGGTACAACTAGGGCGTAGCTAAGGCCCAACTAAGGCGCAACTAGGGTGCAAGTAGGCGCCAGTAGGGCGCAAGAAGGGTGCAACTAGGGTGCAAGTAGGGTACAACTAGGTTGCAACTAGGGTGCAACTAGGGCGCAACTATGGTGCAACTAGGACGCAACTAGGTACAACTAGGGCGCAACTAGGGCGCAACTAGGGCGCAACAATGGTGCAACTAGGGCGCAAGTAGGGCACGATTAGGGCGCGACTAGGGTGCAACTTGGGCGCAACTAGGGCGCAACTAGAGGGCAACCGGGGCACAACCAGGGCGCAACTAGGGCGCAACTAGGGTGCAACTAGGGCGCAACCGAGCGCAACCAGGGCGCAACTAGGGCGGAACCAGGGCACAAATACGGCGCAACTAGGGTGCATTTAGGGTGCAAATAGTGTGCAAGTTGGGCGCAACTAAGGCGCAACTAAGGCGCAACTAGCACGCAAGTAGGGAACAAGTAGGAAGCAACTAGGGCGCAACTAGGGAACAACTAGGGCGTAGCTAGTGCCCAACTAAGGCACAACTAGTTCGCAAGTAGGGTGCCACTAGGGCGCAAGTAGGGTGCAATAAGAGTGCAAATAGGGTGCAACTAGGGCGGAACTAGGGCGCAACTAGGGCGCGACTAGGGCGCGACTAGGGCGCATGAGAGCGCAACTAGGGCGCAACTAGGCAGCAACTAGGGTACAACTAGGGCGCAACTAAGGCGCAACTAGGCCGCAACTAGGGCGCAACTAGGGTGCAACTAGGGCGGAACTAGGGCGCAACTAGGGCGCGACTAGGGCGCGACTAGGGCGCATGAGAGCGCAACTAGGGCGCAACTAGGCAGCAACTAGGGTACAACTAGGGCGCAACTAAGGCGCAACTAGGCCGCAACTAGGGCGCAACTCGGGCGCAACTAGGGGGCAAGTAGGGCGCAACTAGGGCGCAACTACGGCGCAACTAGGGTGCAACTCGGGCGCAAGTATAGCGTAAGTAGGGCGCAAGTAGGCCCGGTATACGTTTGTGTGACCCGGCTTTGGTTTCTGCAACCCGGCTTTGGTTTCTGTGACCCACCTTTGGTTCTTGTGACCCGGCTTTGGTTTATGAGACTCGGGTTTGGTTTCTGTGACCCGGGTTTTGTTTCTCTGACCCGGCTTTCGTTTCTGTGGCCCAGCTTTGGTTTATATGATCCGGGTTTGGTTTATCCATCTTTGGTTTCTCTGACCCGGCTTTGGTTTCTGTGACCCGTCTTTGGTTTCAATGACCCGGCTTTTGTTCCTGTGACCCGGCTTTGGTTCATATGACCCGGCATTTGTTTCTGTTAACTGGCTTTGGTTACTCTGACCCGGTTTTGGTTGCTGTGACCTGGCGTTGGTTTATCTGACCCGGCTTGGTTTATGTGAATTGGCTTTGGTTTCTGTGACCCGGCTTTGGGCTCTGTGACCTGGCTTTGGTTTCTGTGACCCGGGTTTTGTTTGTGTGACCCGGCTTTGGCTTATGTGACCCGGCTTTGGTTTATGTGACATAGCTTTGGTTTCTGTGACCCGGCTTTGGTTTATGTGACCCGAATTTGGTATCTGTGATCCGGATTTGGTTTATGTGACCCGGCTTTTGTTTCTCTGACCCGGCTTTGGTCTCTGTGACCCATCTTTGCTTTCTATGACCCGGCTTTGTTTTTTGTGACCCGGTGTTGGTTTATTTGACCCGGTTTTGATTTATGTGACCCGAATTTGGTTTCTGTGTCCCGGCTTTGGTTTATGTGACCCAGCTTGCTTTCTGTGACCCGGCTTTGGGTTATATGACCCGACTTTAGTTTCTGTGACCCGGCTTAGGCTTATGTGACCGACGTAGGATTCGGTGACCCGGCTTTGGTTTATGTGACCGGGCTTTGGTTTGTGTGACCTGGCTTTGGTTTCTGTGACCCGGCTTAGGCTTATGTGACCGACGTAGGATTCGGTGACCCGGCTTTGGTTTATGTGACCGGGCTTTGGTTTGTGTGACCTGGCTTTGGTTTCTGTGACCCGACATTGGTTTTGTGTGACCCGGCTTTGGTTTCTGTTACCCGGCTTTGCTTTCTGTGACCCGGCTTGGATTCTTGTAAACTGGCTTTGGTTTTGTAACCCGGCTTGGTTTATGTGATCCGGCTTTGGTTTTGTGACCCGGCTTTGGTTTTTGTGACCCGGATTTGGTTTCTGTTACCCGGATTTGGTTTCTCTGACCCAGCTTTGGTTTTTGTGACCCGGCTTTGGTTTTTGTGACCCGGCTTTAGTTTATGTGACCCGGCTTTGGTTTATCTGACCCAGCTTTGGTCTCTTTGGCCCAGCTTTGGTTTCTGTGTACCGGCTTTGGTCTACCCAGCTTTGGTTTCATTGAGCTGGCTTTGGTCTCTTTGACCCATCTTTGGTTTCTATTACCCGGCTTTCATTTCTGTGATCCAGCTTTGGTTTATGTGACCCGGCTTTGGTTTATGTGACCCGGTTTTGGTTTATGTGACCCGGCTTTGGTTTCTGTGACCCGGCTTTGCGTTCTACGACTCGGCGTTGGTTTCTGTGACCCGGCTTTGGTTTCTGTGACCCGGATTTGGTTCATGGCACCGTTTTTGGTTCGTGTGACGCGGCTTTGGTTTATGTGACCCGGCTTTGGTTTCTGTGACCCAGCTTTGGCTTCTGTGACCCGGTTTTTTGTTACCCGGCTATGGTTTATGTGACCCGGCTTTGGTTCCTGTGACCCGGCTTTGGTTTGTGTGACCCGGCTTTGGTTACTTTGACCCATCTTTGGGTTGTGTGACCTGGCTTTGGTTTTTATGAGCCGGCTTTGGTTTCTGTGACCCGGCTTTGGCTTTTGTGACCCGGCTTTGGTTTCTGTGACCCGGCTTTGGTTTCTGTGACCCGGCATTGGTTTCTGTGACCCAGGTTTGGTTTCTGTGACCTGGCATTAGTTTATGTAACCCGACTTTGGTTGCTGTGACCCGGCTTTGGTTTCTGTGACCCGGTTTTGGTTTATGTGACCCGGCTTTGGTTTCTGTGACCCGGCTTTGCTTTGTGTGACCTGGCTTGGGTTTCTATGACCCCGCTTTGGTTTCTCTGACCCGGCTATGGTTTATGTGACCCGGCTTTGGTTTTTGTGACCCGGCTTTGGTTTATGTGACCCGGCTCTGGTTTCTGTGACCCGGCTTTGGTTTGTGTGACCTGGTTTTGGTTTCTTTCACCTGGCTTTTGTTTTCATTGGTCATGGTCAGTGACATATGCATGCTTTCGTTGGTCACTATGCATGGTAGCCACGCTGTGCCACTACATATTGAAGGTATTTGTACTTGCTAGTCGATAACTAGTATTCACAAACCATTATCTTCCACACTGACCATTTGTGACTCGTGTAATGAGTTGTCAACGTTTACCACACTTAGTGACATTATTTGGTCATGGTCTGTGACATATGCCTACTTTGGTTGGTCCTCGTGCATGGTATCCACTCCGTGCCACAAATTATTGAATGTCCTTGTCCTTGATAGTTGATACCGGGTGTTCCCAAACCATTTTCTCCCCCTCTGACCATTTATGACTCCTATTATGAGTTAATGACCACAAACACAGTGGTCAGAAACACTGTGGTAAGAAACACACTGGTCAGAAACACACTGCTCAGAAACACAGTCGTCAGAAACAAAGTGGTCAGAAAGACAGTGGTCAGAAACACAATGGTCAGAAACACACTGGTTGGAAACACAGTGTACAGAAACACACGGGTCAGATACATAGTTATCAGAAACGCAGTGGTCAGAAACACTGTTGTCAGAAATACAGTGGTCAGAAATACAGTGGTCGGAAATACAGTGGTCAGAAACACAGTGGTCGGAAACAGAGTGGTCAGAAACACAGTGGTCAGAAACACTATGGTCAGAAACACACTGGTCAGAAACACACTGGTAAGAAACACACAAGTCAGAAACACAGTGGGCGGAAACACAGTGATCAGAAACACAGTGGTCAGAAACACAGTGGTCAGAAACACACTGGTTAGAAACACAGTGGTCATAAAGACACCGGTCATAAACACAAGGGTCAGAAACACGGTGGTCACAAACACAGTAGTCAGTAACTCACCGGTCAGAAACACAGTGGTCAGAAACACACTGGTTAGAAACACAGTGGTCATAAAGACACCGGTCATAAACACAAGGGTCAGAAACACGGTGGTCACAAACACAGTAGTCAGTAACTCACCGGTCAAAAACACAGTGGTCAGAAACACACTGGTCAGAAACACAGTGGTCAGAAACACAGTGGTCAGAAACACACTGGTTAAAAACACAGTGGTCAGAACCACACTGGTCAGAAACACACTGGTCAGAAACACACTGGTTAGAAACACACTGGTCAGAAACACACAGGTCAGAAACACGGTGGTCAGAAAAACAGTGGTCAGAAACACATTGGTCACAAACACACTGGTCAGAAACACAGTGGTCAGAAGCACACTGGTCAGAAACACCGTGGTTATAAACGTAATGGTCAGAAACATACTGGTCAGAACCACACTGGTCTGAAATACAGTGGTCAGAAACACAGTGGTCATAAACACACTGGTCAGAAGCACACTGGTCAGACACACATTGGTGAGAAACACGCTGGACAAAACACACTGCTCAGAAACCCAGTGGTCAGAAACACGGTGGTCAGAAACACAGTGGTCAGAAACACACTGGTCAGAAGCACAGTGGTCAGAAACACAGTGGTCAGAAACACATTGCTCAGAAACACACTGGTCAGAAACACACTCGTCAGAAACACGGTGGTCAGAAACACAATGGTCAGAAACACAGGGGTCATAAACACAGTGTTCATAAGTATAGTGGTCAGAAACACACAAGTCAGAAACACCTTGGTCAGAAACACACAAGTCAGAAACACAGTGGTTAGGAACAGAGTGGTCAGAAACACACTGGTCATAAACACAGTGGTGGGAAACACACATGTCAGAAATACAGTGGGCAGAAACACAGTGGTCAGAAACACAGCGGTCATAAACACACTGGTCATAAACACACTGGTCAGGAACACAGTGGTCAGAAACACAATGTTCAGAAACACACTGGTCAGAAACACAGTGGTAAGAAACACAATGGTCATAAACACACTGGTCAGAAACACAGTGGTCAGAAACACACTGGTCAGAAACACACTGGTCAGGAACACAGTGGTCAGAAACACAATGTTCAGAAACACACTGGTCAGAAACACAGTGGTAAGAAACACAATGGTCATAAACACACTGGTCAGAAACACAGTGGTCAGAAACTCAGTGGTCAGAAACACAGTGGTCAGAAACACAGTGGTCAGAAAGACAGTGGTCAGAAACACAATGATGAAAAAAACAATGGTCAGAAACACTGTGGTCAGAAACACGCTGGTCAGAAACAGACTGGTAAGAAACACTGTGGTCAGAAACACAGTGGTCAGAAACACGGTGGTCAGAAACACAGTGGACAGAAACACACTGGATGGAAACACAGTGGACAGAAACATACAGGTCACGTACACAGTTGTCATAAACGCAGTGGTCAGAAACACTGTGGTCAGAAACACAGTGGTCAGGAATACAGTGGGTCGAAACACAGTGGTCAGACACTCACTGGTCAGAAACACATTGGTCAGAAACACACTGGTCAAAAACGCACTGGTCAGAAACACACTGGTCAGAAACACGGTGGTCAGAAACACAGTGGTCAGAAACACAGTGCTCATAAACACACTGGTCAGAAACACACTGGTCAAAAACGCACTGGTCAGAAACACACTGGTCAGAAACACGGTGGTCAGAAACACAGTGGTCAGAAACACAGTGCTCATAAACACACTGGTCAGAAACACAGTGGTGAGAAGCACATTGGTCAGAAACACCCTGGTCAGAAACACGGTGGTCAGAAACACACTGGTCATTAACACACTCGTCGGAAACACAGTGGTCAGAAACAGTGGTCATAAACACACTGGTCAGAAACACAGTGGTCAGAAACACCCTGGTCAGAAACACACTGGTCACAAACAGAGTGGTCAGAAGCACACTGGTCATAAACACACCGAAGGGTGCACACCGGGTAATATTTCCGAATCCAAGATTGGATTCGGATTCACGAATCTGAATCCAAGTCTGGCTTTGATTCACGAATCCGAATCTGGATCCGCGAATCCTAAGGATTCATGAATCTTTGCCGAATCCTACAGGTTATGGCTAGTAAACCTCCTCTTGTTTGCCACATAAAACCATGTTTTCCAATTTGAACGTTGTGGAAAAAAGATCCCCGAATCCCGAATCGAGTCCCAGTGAAGGATTCGGATCCCCGAATCCGAATCCGGATCCAGATTCACGAATCTTATTCATGAATCCTAAGATCTGGTGTGCAGCCTTAAACACACTGGTCAGAAACACAGTGGTAAAAAACACCCTGTTCAGAAACACACTGGTCAGAAACACAGTGGTCAGACAGACACTGGTCAGAAACACACTGGTCAGAAACACAGTGGTAAAAAACACCCTGTTCAGAAACACACTGGTCAGAAACACAGTGGTCAGACAGACACTGGTCAGAAACACATTGGTCAGAAACACAGTGGTCAGAAACACACTGGTCAGAGACACAGTGTTCAGAAACACATTGGTCATAAACACACTAGTCAGAAACTCACTGGTTTGAAAGACACTTGTCAGAATCACAGTCATCAGAAACAAACTTGTCATAAATACACTGGTCAGAAACACACTGGTCAGAAACACAGTGGTCAGAAACACAGCGGCCAGAAACACCGTGGTCAGGAACACAGTGGTCAGAAACACAATGGTCACGAACACAGTGGTCAGAAACACAGTGGTAAGAAACACGGTGGTCAGAAACACACTGGTCACAAACACACTGGTCAGAACCACACTGTTTTGAAACACAGTGGTGAGAAACACAGTTATCATAAACACACTGGTCAGAAACACACTGGTCAGGAACACAGTGGTGAGAAACACGCTAGTCAGAAACACACTGCTCAGAAACACAGTGGCCAGAAACACGGTGGTCAGAAACACGGTGGTCAGAAACACGGTGGTCAGAAACACACTGGTCAGGAGCACAGTGGTCAGAAACACAGTGGTCAGAAACACTGTGCTCAGAAACACACTGGTCAGAAACACACTCGTCAGAAACACAGTGGTCATAAACACAATGGTCAGAAACAAAGTGGTCATAAACACAGTGGTCAGAAACATAGTCCTCGGAAACACACTGGTCAGAAACACGGTGGTCAGAAACACCGTGGTCAGAAATACACTGGTCCAAAACACAGTGGTCAGAAACACACTGGTCAGAAACACAGTGGTCAGAAACAGAGTGGTCAGAAACACAGTGGTCAGAAACACAGTGGTCAGAAACACAGTGGTCCGAAACACAGTGGTCACAAACACAATGGTCAGAAACACAGTGGTCAGAAACACAGTGGTCAGAAACACACTAGTCAGAAACACACTAGTCAGAAACACAATGGTCAGAAACACAGTGGTCAGAAACACAGTGGTCAGAAACACACTAGTCAGAAACACACTAGTCAGAAACACAATGGTCAGAAACACAGTGGTCAGAAAGACAGTGGTCAAAACACAGTGGTCAGAAACACACTGGTTGGAAACACAGAGGACAGAAACACACGGGTCAGATACATAGTTGTCAGAAACGCAGTGGTCAGAAACACTGTTCTCAGAAACACAGTGGTCAGAAATACAGTGGTCAGAAACGCAGTGATCAGGAACACAGTGGTCAAAAACACAGTGGTCAGAAACACAGTGGTCAGAAACATAGTGGTCAGAAACACACTGGTCAGAAACACAGTGGTCAGAAACGCAGTGATCAGGAACACAGTGGTCAAAAACACAGTGGTCAGAAACACAGTGGTCAGAAACATAGTGGTCAGAAACACACTGGTCAGAAACACAGTGGTCAGAAACATAGTGGTCAGAAACACAGTGGTCAGAAACACTGTGGTCAGAAACACCATGGTCAGAAACACAGTGGTCAGAAACACACTGGTCAGAAACACAGTGGTCATAAACACACTGGTCAGAAACACAGTGGTAAGAAACAAAGAAGTCACAAACATAGTGGTCAGTAACACACCGGTCAGGAACACTGTGGTCAGAAACACACAGGTCAGAAACACAGTGGTCAGAAACACAGTGGTCAGAAACACATTGGATAAAAACACAGTGGTCAGAACCACACTGGTCAGAAACACACTGGTTAGAAACACGGTGATCAGAAACACAGTGGTCATAAACTCTTTGGTCAGAAACACAATGGTCAGAAAGACAGTGGTCAGAAACACACTGTTCAGAAACGTGGTGGTCAGAAACACACTGGTCATAAACACAGTGGTGAGAAACACAGTGGTCAGAAACACACTGGTGAGAAACACACTGGTCAGAGACACACTGGTCAGAAACACACTGGTCAGAAACACACTAGTCAGAAACACACTGGTCAGAAACACAGTGGTCAGAATCATGGTGGTCACAAACACAGTGGTCAGTAAGACAGTGGTCAGAAACTCACTGGTCAGAAACACAGTGGTCAGAAACACACTGGTCAGAAACACACTGTTCAGAAACACAGTGGTCAGAAACACACTAGTCAGAAACACAGTGGTCGGAAACACACTGGTCAGAAGCACAGTGGTAAAAAACACAGGTGGTCAGAACTACACTTGTCAGAAACACACTAGTCAGAAACACAGTGGTCAGTAACACATTGGTCAGAACTACACTGGTCCGAAACATACCAGTCAGAAACTCATTGGTCAGAAACACAGTGGTCGGAAACACAATGGTCAGAAACACACTGGTCAAAAACACACTGGTCAGAAACACACTGGTTAGAAACACACCGGTCAGAAACACATTGGTCAGAAACACACGGGTCAGAAACACACAGGTCAGAAGCAAAGTGGTCAGAAACACATTGGTCAGAAACACAGTGGTCAGAAACACAGTGGTCGGAAACTCACTGGTCAGAAAAACAGTGGTCAGAAACACACTGGTCAGAAACACACTGTTCAGAAACACGGTGGTCAGAAACACACTGGTCAGAAACACAGTGGTCAGAAACACAGTGGTCAGAAACACACTGGTCAGAAACACAGTGGTCAGAAACACAGTGGTCTGAAACACACTGGTCAGAAATACAGTGGTCAGAAACACACTGGTCAGAAGCACAGTGGTCAAAAACACAGGTGGTCAGAACTACACTTGTCAGAAACACACTAGTCAGAAACACATTGGTCAGAAACACAGTGGTCAGAAAAACACTAGTGAGAAATACATTGGTCAGAAACACACTGGTGAGAAACACACTGGTCAGAAACACACTTGTCAGAAACACAGTGTTCAGAAACAAAGTGGCCAGAAACACATTGGTCAGAAACACGGTGGTCAGAAACACAGTGGTCAGAAACACAGTGGTCAGAAACAAAGTGGCCAGAAACACATTGGTCAGAAACACGGTGGTCAGAAACACAGTGGTCAGAATCAAGGTGGTCAGAAACACAGTGGTCACAAACACAGTGGTCAGAAACTCAATGGTTAGAAACATACGAGTCAGAAACATAATGGTCAGAAACACACTGTTCAGAAACACAGAGGTCAGAAACACACTGGTCAGAAACACAGTGGTCAGAAAAACAGTGGTCAGAAACACACTGGTCGGAAACACAATGGTCAGAGAGACAGGGGCCAGAAACACACTGGTCAAAACACAGTGGTCATAAACACACTTGTCAGAAACATAGTGGTCAGAAACACATTGGTCAGAAATACACTCGTCAGAAACACAGTGGTCAGAAACACAGTGGTCAGAAACATAGTGGTTAGAAACACACTGGTCAGAAACACACTGGTCAGAAACACAGTGGTCAGAAACACAGAGGTCAGAAACACACTGGTCAGAAACACAGTGGTCAGAAACACAGTGGTCAGAAACACAATGGTCAGAAACTCATTGGTCAGAAACACAGTGGTCGGAAGCACACTGGTCAGAGCACACTGTTCAGAAACACAGTGGTCAGAAACACACTGGTTAGAACCACAGTGGTCCGAAACACAGTGGTCATAAACACACTGGTCAAAAACACGGTGGTCAGAAACACACTTGTGAGAAACGCAGTGGTCAGAAACACAGTGGCAGAAACACAATAGTAAGAAACACATTGGCAGAACCACACTGGTCAGAAACACAGTGGTGAGAAACACGGTAGTCAGAAACACAGTGGTCAGAAACACAGTGGTAAGAAACACAGTGGTCAGAAACACAGTGGTTAGAAACACACTCTTTAGAAACACATTGGTCTGAAACACACTGGTCAGAAACACAGTGGTCAGAAACATAGTGGTTAGGAACACACTGGTCAGAACCACACTGGTCAGAAACACAGTGGTCAGAAACACAGTGGTTAGAAACACACTCTTTAGAAACACATTGGTCTGAAACACACTGGTCAGAAACACAGTGGTCAGAAACATAGTGGTTAGGAACACACTGGTCAGAACCACACTGGTCAGAAACACAGTGCTCAGAAACACACTGGTCATAAACACAGAAGTCAGAAACACAGTGGTCAGAAACACATTGGTCAGAAACAGAGTGGTCAGAAACACAGTGGTCAGGAACTCACTGGTCAGAAACATAGTGGTCAGAAACACACTGGTCAGAAACACACTAGTCAGAAACACGGTGGTCAGAAACACACTGGCCAGAAACACACTGGTCATAAACACACTGGTCAGAAACACAGTGGTTAGAAACACAGTGGTCAGAAACACACTGGTCGGAAACACACTGGTCAGAAACATAGTGGTCAGAAACACACTGGTCAGAAACGTAGTGGTCAGAAACACAGTGGTCAGAAATAAAGTGGTCAGAAACACATTGGTCTGAAACACACAGGTCAGAAATACAGTGGTCAGAAACACACTGCTCATAAACACAGTGGTCCAAAACACACTGGACAGAAACACACTGGTCAGAAACGTAGTGGTCAGAAACAGAGTGGTCAGAAACACACTGGTCAGAAACACGGTGGTCAGAAACACAGTGGTCAGAAACACAGTGGTCAGAAACACAGTGGTCAGAAACACACTGGTCGGAAACACACTGGTCAATAACACAGTGGTCAGAAACACAGTGGTCAGAAACACAGCGGTCAGAAACATAGTGGTCAGAAACACACAGGTCAGAAAGACAGTGGTCAGAAACACACTGGTCGGAAACACACTGGTCAATAACACAGTGGTCAGAAACACAGTGGTCAGAAACACAGCGGTCAGAAACATAGTGGTCAGAAACACACAGGTCAGAAAGACAGTGGTCAGAAACACACTGCTCAGAAACACAGTGGTCGAAAACACAGTGGTCAGAACTACACTGGTCGGAAACACAATAGTCAGAAACCCATTAGTCAGAAACACACAGGTCTAAACACAGTGGTCAGAAACACAGTAGTCAGAAACACAGTGGTCAGAAACACACTGGTCAGAATCACGTTGGTCAAAGACACAGTTGTCAGAAACACAGTAGTAAAAACCACAGTGGTCAGAAACACACTGGTCAGAAGCACACTGGTCAGAAACACAGTGGTCAGAAACACACTGCTCATAAACACAGTGGTTGGAAACACACTGGTCAGAAATACAGTGGTCATAAACATAGTGGTCAGAAACACACTGGTCAGAAACACAGTGGTCAGAAACACACTGCTCATAAACACAGTGGTTGGAAACACACTGGTCAGAAATACAGTGGTCATAAACATAGTGGTCAGAAACACACTGGTCAGAAACACAGTGGTCAGAAACACACAGGTCAGAACAACACTCGTCATAAACAGAGAAGTGAGAAACAGAATGGTCAGACACACAGTGGTCACAAACACACTGTTCAGAAACACAGTGGTCATAAACACATTGGTCAGAAACACGGTGGTCAGAAAGACAGTGGTCAGAAACACACTGGTCACAAACACAGTGGTCAGAAACACGGTGGTCAGAAGCACACTGGTCAGAAACACAGTGGTCACGAACACACCGGTCAGAGACACAGTGGTCAGAAAGACAGTGGTCAGAAACACACTGGTCACAAACACAGTGGTCAGAAACACGGTGGTCAGAAGCACACTGGTCAGAAACACAGTGGTCACGAACACACCGGTCAGAGACACAGTGGTCAGAAAGACAGTGGTCAGAAACACACTGGTCACAAACACAGTGGTCAGAAACACGGTGGTCAGAAGCACACTGGTCAGAAACACAGTGGTCACGAACACACCGGTCAGAGACACAGTGGTCAGAAAGACAGTGGTCAGAAACACACTGGTCACAAACACAGTGGTCAGAAACACGGTGGTCAGAAGCACACTGGTCAGAAACACAGTGGTCACGAACACACCGGTCAGAGACACAGTGGTCAGAAAGACAGTGGTCAGAAACACACTGGTCACAAACACAGTGGTCAGAAACACGGTGGTCAGAAGCACACTGGTCAGAAACACAGTGGTCACGAACACACCGGTCAGAGACACAGTGGTCAGAAAGACAGTGGTCAGAAACACACTGGTCACAAACACAGTGGTCAGAAACACGGTGGTCAGAAGCACACTGGTCAGAAACACAGTGGTCACGAACACACCGGTCAGAGACACAGTGGTCAGAAAGACAGTGGTCAGAAACACACTGGTCACAAACACAGTGGTCAGAAACACGGTGGTCAGAAGCACACTGGTCAGAAACACAGTGGTCACGAACACACCGGTCAGAGACACAGTGGTCAGAAAGACAGTGGTCAGAAACACACTGGTCACAAACACAGTGGTCAGAAACACGGTGGTCAGAAGCACACTGGTCAGAAACACAGTGGTCACGAACACACCGGTCAGAGACACAGTGGTCAGAAAGACAGTGGTCAGAAACACACTGGTCACAAACACAGTGGTCAGAAACACGGTGGTCAGAAGCACACTGGTCAGAAACACAGTGGTCACGAACACACCGGTCAGAGACACAGTGGTCAGAAAGACAGTGGTCAGAAACACACTGGTCACAAACACAGTGGTCAGAAACACGGTGGTCAGAAGCACACTGGTCAGAAACACAGTGGTCACGAACACACCGGTCAGAGACACAGTGGTCAGAAAGACAGTGGTCAGAAACACACTGGTCACAAACACAGTGGTCAGAAACACGGTGGTCAGAAGCACACTGGTCAGAAACACAGTGGTCACGAACACACCGGTCAGAGACACAGTGGTCAGAAAGACAGTGGTCAGAAACACACTGGTCACAAACACAGTGGTCAGAAACACGGTGGTCAGAAGCACACTGGTCAGAAACACAGTGGTCACGAACACACCGGTCAGAGACACAGTGGTCAGAAAGACAGTGGTCAGAAACACACTGGTCACAAACACAGTGGTCAGAAACACGGTGGTCAGAAGCACACTGGTCAGAAACACAGTGGTCACGAACACACCGGTCAGAGACACAGTGGTCAGAAAGACAGTGGTCAGAAACACACTGGTCACAAACACAGTGGTCAGAAACACGGTGGTCAGAAGCACACTGGTCAGAAACACAGTGGTCACGAACACACCGGTCAGAGACACAGTGGTCAGAAAGACAGTGGTCAGAAACACACTGGTCACAAACACAGTGGTCAGAAACACGGTGGTCAGAAGCACACTGGTCAGAAACACAGTGGTCACGAACACACCGGTCAGAGACACAGTGGTCAGAAAGACAGTGGTCAGAAACACACTGGTCACAAACACAGTGGTCAGAAACACGGTGGTCAGAAGCACACTGGTCAGAAACACAGTGGTCACGAACACACCGGTCAGAGACACAGTGGTCAGAAAGACAGTGGTCAGAAACACACTGGTCACAAACACAGTGGTCAGAAACACGGTGGTCAGAAGCACACTGGTCAGAAACACAGTGGTCACGAACACACCGGTCAGAGACACAGTGGTCAGAAAGACAGTGGTCAGAAACACACTGGTCACAAACACAGTGGTCAGAAACACGGTGGTCAGAAGCACACTGGTCAGAAACACAGTGGTCACGAACACACCGGTCAGAGACACAGTGGTCAGAAAGACAGTGGTCAGAAACACACTGGTCACAAACACAGTGGTCAGAAACACGGTGGTCAGAAGCACACTGGTCAGAAACACAGTGGTCACGAACACACCGGTCAGAGACACAGTGGTCAGAAAGACAGTGGTCAGAAACACACTGGTCACAAACACAGTGGTCAGAAACACGGTGGTCAGAAGCACACTGGTCAGAAACACAGTGGTCACGAACACACCGGTCAGAGACACAGTGGTCAGAAAGACAGTGGTCAGAAACACACTGGTCACAAACACAGTGGTCAGAAACACGGTGGTCAGAAGCACACTGGTCAGAAACACAGTGGTCACGAACACACCGGTCAGAGACACAGTGGTCAGAAAGACAGTGGTCAGAAACACACTGGTCACAAACACAGTGGTCAGAAACACGGTGGTCAGAAGCACACTGGTCAGAAACACAGTGGTCACGAACACACCGGTCAGAGACACAGTGGTCAGAAAGACAGTGGTCAGAAACACACTGGTCACAAACACAGTGGTCAGAAACACGGTGGTCAGAAGCACACTGGTCAGAAACACAGTGGTCACGAACACACCGGTCAGAGACACAGTGGTCAGAAAGACAGTGGTCAGAAACACACTGGTCACAAACACAGTGGTCAGAAACACGGTGGTCAGAAGCACACTGGTCAGAAACACAGTGGTCACGAACACACCGGTCAGAGACACAGTGGTCAGAAAGACAGTGGTCAGAAACACACTGGTCACAAACACAGTGGTCAGAAACACGGTGGTCAGAAGCACACTGGTCAGAAACACAGTGGTCACGAACACACCGGTCAGAGACACAGTGGTCAGAAAGACAGTGGTCAGAAACACACTGGTCACAAACACAGTGGTCAGAAACACGGTGGTCAGAAGCACACTGGTCAGAAACACAGTGGTCACGAACACACCGGTCAGAGACACAGTGGTCAGAAAGACAGTGGTCAGAAACACACTGGTCACAAACACAGTGGTCAGAAACACGGTGGTCAGAAGCACACTGGTCAGAAACACAGTGGTCACGAACACACCGGTCAGAGACACAGTGGTCAGAAAGACAGTGGTCAGAAACACACTGGTCACAAACACAGTGGTCAGAAACACGGTGGTCAGAAGCACACTGGTCAGAAACACAGTGGTCACGAACACACCGGTCAGAGACACAGTGGTCAGAAAGACAGTGGTCAGAAACACACTGGTCAGAAACACAGTGGTAAGAAACACACCTGTGAGAAACAAACTGGTCAGAAACACACTGGTCAGAAACACATTGGTCTGAAACACACTGGTCAGAAATGCACAGGTTAGAAACACAGTGGTCAGAAACACAGTGGTGAGAAACTCACTGGTCAGAAACACAGTGATCAGAAACAAACTGGTCAGAAACACACTGTTCAGAAACACAGATGTCAGAAATACAGTGGTCAGAAACATGGTGGTCAGAAACACAATGGTCAGAAACAAAGTGGTCAGAAACACAGTGGCCAGAAACACAATGGTCAGAAACACAATGGTCAGAAACACACTTGTCAAAAACACAGTGGTCAGAAACACATTGGTCAAAACTACACTGGTCAGAAACAAACAAGTCAGAAACACATTTGTCAGAAACACAGTGGTCAGAAACACAGTGGTCAGAAACACAGGAGTCAGAAACACAGTGGTCAGAAACACACTGGTCAGAAACACGTTGGTCAGAAACACAGTAGTCAGAAACACAGTGGTCAGAAACACAGTGGTCAGAAACACAGGAGTCAGAAACACAGTGGTCAGAAACACACTGGTCAGAAACACGTTGGTCAGAAACACAGTAGTCAGAAACAAAGTGGTCAGAAACACAGTGGTCATGAACACACTGGTCAGAAACACACTGGTCAGAAACACACTAGTCAGAAACATAGTGGTCACAAGCACTGTGGTCAGAAACAAAGTGGTCATTAACACACTAGTCATAAACACAGTGGTCAGAAACACACTGCTCAGAAACACAGTGGTCGGAAACACACTGGTTAGAACCACAGTGGCCAGAAACACGGTGGTCAGAAACACAGTGGTCAGAAACTCTTTGGTCACAAACACAGTGGTCAGAAAGACAGTGGTCAGAAACACACTGTTCAGAAACACAGTGGTCAGAAACACACT
>SZWC01007915.1:58806-103567 GCA_023375785.1 Penium margaritaceum
CACAGTGGTCTGAAACACACTGGTCAGAAACACAATGGTCAGAAACACAGTGGTCAGAAACACAGTGGTCAGAAACACAGTGGTCAGAAACACACTGTTGAGAAATGCAGTGGTCATAAACAGAGTGGCAGAAACACAGTGGTAAGAAACACAGTGGCAGAAACACAGTGGTTAGTAACACATTGGTCAGAACTACAATGGTCAGAAACATACCAGTCAGAAACTCATTGGTCAGAAACACAGTGGTCGGAAACACAGTGGTCAGAAACACACTAGTCAAAAACACACTGGTCAGAAACACACTGGTCAGAAACAAACCGGTCAGAAACACATTGGTCAGAAACACACGGGTCAGAAACACACAGGTCAGAAGCAAAGTGGTCAGAAACACATTGGTCACAAACACAGTGGTCATAAACACAGTGGTCAGAAACTCACTGCTCAGAAAAATAGTGGTCAGAAACACACTGGTCAGAAACACACTGTTCAGAAATACAGTGGTCTGAAACACACTGGTCAGAAACACACTAGTCATAAACACATTGGTCTGAAACACAGTGGTCAGAAAAACACTAGTGAGAAATACACTGGTCAGAAACACACTGGTGAGAAACACACTGGTCAGAAACACACTTGTCAGAAACACAGTGGTCAGAAACACAGTGGCCAGAAACACATTGGTCAGAAACACATCGGTCAGAAACACGGTGGTGAGAAACAGACTGCTCAGAAACACAGTGGTTGGAAACACACTGGACAGAAACACACTGGTCAGAAACACAATGGTCAGAAACACACTGGTCAGAAACACACTGGTCTGAAACACGGTGGTCAGAAACAGACTGCTCAGAAACACAGTGGCCTGGAACACACTAGTCAGAAACACAGTGCTCAGAAACACACTGCTCAGAAACACAGTGGCCTGGAACACACTAGTCAGAAACACAGTGCTCAGAAACACACTGCTCAGAAACACAGTGGCCTGGAACACACTAGTCAGAAACACAGTGCTCAGAAACACACTGCTCAGAAACACAGTGGCCTGGAACACACTAGTCAGAAACACAGTGCTCAGAAACACACTGCTCAGAAACACAGTGGCCTGGAACACACTAGTCAGAAACACAGTGCTCAGAAACACACTGCTCAGAAACACAGTGGCCTGGAACACACTAGTCAGAAACACAGTGCTCAGAAACACACTGCTCAGAAACACAGTGGCCTGGAACACACTAGTCAGAAACACAGTGCTCAGAAACACACTGCTCAGAAACACAGTGGCCTGGAACACACTAGTCAGAAACACAGTGCTCAGAAACACACTGCTCAGAAACACAGTGGCCTGGAACACACTAGTCAGAAACACAGTGCTCAGAAACACACTGCTCAGAAACACAGTGGCCTGGAACACACTAGTCAGAAACACAGTGCTCAGAAACACACTGCTCAGAAACACAGTGGCCTGGAACACACTAGTCAGAAACACAGTGCTCAGAAACACACTGCTCAGAAACACAGTGGCCTGGAACACACTAGTCAGAAACACAGTGCTCAGAAACACACTGCTCAGAAACACAGTGGCCTGGAACACACTAGTCAGAAACACAGTGCTCAGAAACACACTGCTCAGAAACACAGTGGCCTGGAACACACTAGTCAGAAACACAGTGCTCAGAAACACACTGCTCAGAAACACAGTGGCCTGGAACACACTAGTCAGAAACACAGTGCTCAGAAACACACTGCTCAGAAACACAGTGGCCTGGAACACACTAGTCAGAAACACAGTGCTCAGAAACACACTGCTCAGAAACACAGTGGCCTGGAACACACTAGTCAGAAACACAGTGCTCAGAAACACACTGCTCAGAAACACAGTGGCCTGGAACACACTAGTCAGAAACACAGTGCTCAGAAACACACTGCTCAGAAACACAGTGGCCTGGAACACACTAGTCAGAAACACAGTGCTCAGAAACACACTGCTCAGAAACACAGTGGCCTGGAACACACTAGTCAGAAACACAGTGCTCAGAAACACACTGCTCAGAAACACAGTGGCCTGGAACACACTAGTCAGAAACACAGTGCTCAGAAACACACTGCTCAGAAACACAGTGGCCTGGAACACACTAGTCAGAAACACAGTGCTCAGAAACACACTGCTCAGAAACACAGTGGCCTGGAACACACTAGTCAGAAACACAGTGCTCAGAAACACACTGCTCAGAAACACAGTGGCCTGGAACACACTAGTCAGAAACACAGTGCTCAGAAACACACTGCTCAGAAACACAGTGGCCTGGAACACACTAGTCAGAAACACAGTGCTCAGAAACACACTGCTCAGAAACACAGTGGCCTGGAACACACTAGTCAGAAACACAGTGCTCAGAAACACACTGCTCAGAAACACAGTGGCCTGGAACACACTAGTCAGAAACACAGTGCTCAGAAACACACTGCTCAGAAACACAGTGGCCTGGAACACACTAGTCAGAAACACAGTGCTCAGAAACACACTGCTCAGAAACACAGTGGCCTGGAACACACTAGTCAGAAACACAGTGCTCAGAAACACACTGCTCAGAAACACAGTGGCCTGGAACACACTAGTCAGAAACACAGTGCTCAGAAACACACTGCTCAGAAACACAGTGGCCTGGAACACACTAGTCAGAAACACAGTGCTCAGAAACACACTGCTCAGAAACACAGTGGCCTGGAACACACTAGTCAGAAACACAGTGCTCAGAAACACACTGCTCAGAAACACAGTGGCCTGGAACACACTAGTCAGAAACACAGTGCTCAGAAACACACTGCTCAGAAACACAGTGGCCTGGAACACACTAGTCAGAAACACAGTGCTCAGAAACACACTGCTCAGAAACACAGTGGCCTGGAACACACTAGTCAGAAACACAGTGCTCAGAAACACACTGCTCAGAAACACAGTGGCCTGGAACACACTAGTCAGAAACACAGTGCTCAGAAACACACTGCTCAGAAACACAGTGGCCTGGAACACACTAGTCAGAAACACAGTGCTCAGAAACACACTGCTCAGAAACACAGTGGCCTGGAACACACTAGTCAGAAACACAGTGCTCAGAAACACACTGCTCAGAAACACAGTGGCCTGGAACACACTAGTCAGAAACACAGTGCTCAGAAACACACTGCTCAGAAACACAGTGGCCTGGAACACACTAGTCAGAAACACAGTGCTCAGAAACACACTGCTCAGAAACACAGTGGCCTGGAACACACTAGTCAGAAACACAGTGCTCAGAAACACACTGCTCAGAAACACAGTGGCCTGGAACACACTAGTCAGAAACACAGTGCTCAGAAACACACTGCTCAGAAACACAGTGGCCTGGAACACACTAGTCAGAAACACAGTGCTCAGAAACACACTGCTCAGAAACACAGTGGCCTGGAACACACTAGTCAGAAACACAGTGCTCAGAAACACACTGCTCAGAAACACAGTGGCCTGGAACACACTAGTCAGAAACACAGTGCTCAGAAACACACTGCTCAGAAACACAGTGGCCTGGAACACACTAGTCAGAAACACAGTGCTCAGAAACACACTGCTCAGAAACACAGTGGCCTGGAACACACTAGTCAGAAACACAGTGCTCAGAAACACACTGCTCAGAAACACAGTGGCCTGGAACACACTAGTCAGAAACACAGTGCTCAGAAACACACTGCTCAGAAACACAGTGGCCTGGAACACACTAGTCAGAAACACAGTGCTCAGAAACACACTGCTCAGAAACACAGTGGCCTGGAACACACTAGTCAGAAACACAGTGCTCAGAAACACACTGCTCAGAAACACAGTGGCCTGGAACACACTAGTCAGAAACACAGTGCTCAGAAACACACTGCTCAGAAACACAGTGGCCTGGAACACACTAGTCAGAAACACAGTGCTCAGAAACACACTGCTCAGAAACACAGTGGCCTGGAACACACTAGTCAGAAACACAGTGCTCAGAAACACACTGCTCAGAAACACAGTGGCCTGGAACACACTAGTCAGAAACACAGTGCTCAGAAACACACTGCTCAGAAACACAGTGGCCTGGAACACACTAGTCAGAAACACAGTGCTCAGAAACACACTGCTCAGAAACACAGTGGCCTGGAACACACTAGTCAGAAACACAGTGCTCAGAAACACACTGCTCAGAAACACAGTGGCCTGGAACACACTAGTCAGAAACACAGTGCTCAGAAACACACTGCTCAGAAACACAGTGGCCTGGAACACACTAGTCAGAAACACAGTGCTCAGAAACACACTGCTCAGAAACACAGTGGCCTGGAACACACTAGTCAGAAACACAGTGCTCAGAAACACACTGCTCAGAAACACAGTGGCCTGGAACACACTAGTCAGAAACACAGTGCTCAGAAACACACTGCTCAGAAACACAGTGGCCTGGAACACACTAGTCAGAAACACAGTGCTCAGAAACACACTGCTCAGAAACACAGTGGCCTGGAACACACTAGTCAGAAACACAGTGCTCAGAAACACACTGCTCAGAAACACAGTGGCCTGGAACACACTAGTCAGAAACACAGTGCTCAGAAACACACTGCTCAGAAACACAGTGGCCTGGAACACACTAGTCAGAAACACAGTGCTCAGAAACACACTGCTCAGAAACACAGTGGCCTGGAACACACTAGTCAGAAACACAGTGCTCAGAAACACACTGCTCAGAAACACAGTGGCCTGGAACACACTAGTCAGAAACACAGTGCTCAGAAACACACTGCTCAGAAACACAGTGGCCTGGAACACACTAGTCAGAAACACAGTGCTCAGAAACACACTGCTCAGAAACACAGTGGCCTGGAACACACTAGTCAGAAACACAGTGCTCAGAAACACACTGCTCAGAAACACAGTGGCCTGGAACACACTAGTCAGAAACACAGTGCTCAGAAACACACTGCTCAGAAACACAGTGGCCTGGAACACACTAGTCAGAAACACAGTGCTCAGAAACACACTGCTCAGAAACACAGTGGCCTGGAACACACTAGTCAGAAACACAGTGCTCAGAAACACACTGCTCAGAAACACAGTGGCCTGGAACACACTAGTCAGAAACACAGTGCTCAGAAACACACTGCTCAGAAACACAGTGGCCTGGAACACACTAGTCAGAAACACAGTGCTCAGAAACACACTGCTCAGAAACACAGTGGCCTGGAACACACTAGTCAGAAACACAGTGCTCAGAAACACACTGCTCAGAAACACAGTGGCCTGGAACACACTAGTCAGAAACACAGTGCTCAGAAACACACTGCTCAGAAACACAGTGGCCTGGAACACACTAGTCAGAAACACAGTGCTCAGAAACACACTGCTCAGAAACACAGTGGCCTGGAACACACTAGTCAGAAACACAGTGCTCAGAAACACACTGCTCAGAAACACAGTGGCCTGGAACACACTAGTCAGAAACACAGTGCTCAGAAACACACTGCTCAGAAACACAGTGGCCTGGAACACACTAGTCAGAAACACAGTGCTCAGAAACACACTGCTCAGAAACACAGTGGCCTGGAACACACTAGTCAGAAACACAGTGCTCAGAAACACACTGCTCAGAAACACAGTGGCCTGGAACACACTAGTCAGAAACACAGTGCTCAGAAACACACTGCTCAGAAACACAGTGGCCTGGAACACACTAGTCAGAAACACAGTGCTCAGAAACACACTGCTCAGAAACACAGTGGCCTGGAACACACTAGTCAGAAACACAGTGGTCAGGAAGACACTGGTAATAAACACAGTGGTCAGGAACACATTGGTCAGAAATACAGTGGTCAGAAACCAGTGATCAGAAACATGGTGTTCATAAACACTTTGGTCAGGAACTTAGCGGTCAGAAACATTGCGGTCAGAAACACACTGGTCAGAAACACACTGGTCAAAAACACACTGGTCAGAAACACACTGCTCAGAAACACAGTGGTCAGAAACCGAGTGGTCATCAACACAGTGGTCAGAATCATAGTGGTCAGAAACACATTGGTCAGAAATACAGTGGTCAGAAACCAGTGATCAGAAACATGGTGTTCATAAACACTTTGGTCAGGAACTTAGCGGTCAGAAACATTGCGGTCAGAAACACACTGGTCAGAAACACACTGGTCAGAAACACACTGGTCAGAAACACACTGGTCAGAAACACACTGGTCAGAAACACAGTGGTCAGAAACACATTGGTCAGAAACACCGTGGTAAAATACACAGTGGTCAGAAACACACTGGTCAAAAACACACTGGTCAGAAACACAGTGGTCAGAAACACACTGGTCAGAAACACAGTGGTCAGAAACACATTGGTCACAAGCACAGTGGTCAGAAACACACTGGTCAAGAACACAGTGGTCAGAAATGCAGTGGTCAGAAACACAGTGGTCCGAAACACAATGGTCATGAACACACCGCTCAGAAACACAGTGGCCAGGAACACACTGGTCAGAAAGACACTGGTCAAAAACACACTGGTCAGGTACACACTGGTCAAATACATAGTGGTCATAAACACAGTGGTCAGAAACACAGTGGTCAGAAACCCAGTGGTCACAAACACAGTGGTCAGAAACACAGTGGTCAGAAAGACAGTGGTCAGAAACACACTGGTCAGAGACACACTGGTCAGAAACACAGTGGTCAGAAACACAGTGAGTAGAAACACACTGGCAAGAAACACATGGGTCAGAAACACACTGGTCAGAAACACACTGGTCAGAAACACAGATGTCAGAAACACAGTGGTCAGAAACACAGTGGTCAGAAACACTGTGGTCAGAAACACGGTGGTCAGAAACACAGTGGTCAGAAATACAGCGGTCACAAACACAATGGTCAGTAACACACTGGTCAGAAAGACAGTGGTCAGAAACACACTGGTCAGAGACACACTGGTCAGAAACACAGTGGTCAGAAACACACTGGTTCGAAACACAGTGGTCACAAACACAGTGGTCAGAAACACTCTGGTCAGAAACACACTGGTTAGAAACACTCTGGTCAGAAACACACTGGTCAGAAACACGGTGGTTAGAAACACTGTGGTCAGAATCACAGTGGTCACAAACACACTGGTCAGGAACACAGCAGTCAGAAGCACAGTGGTCAGAAACACAGTGGTCAGAAACGAAATGGTCAGAAACACACTGGTCAGAAGCACACTGGTCAGAAACAGAATGGTCAGAAACACGGTGGTCATAAAGACAATGGTC
The DNA here is from genome assembly GCA_023375785.1 of Penium margaritaceum. Taxonomy (NCBI): domain Eukaryota; kingdom Viridiplantae; phylum Streptophyta; class Zygnematophyceae; order Desmidiales; family Peniaceae; genus Penium; species Penium margaritaceum. The sequence continues at coordinate 66,103 of SZWC01007915.1, forward strand.
ATAACACACTGGTCAAAAACACAGTGGTGAGAAGCACTCTAATCAGAAACACACCACTGATAAACACAGCGGTCAGAAACACGGTGGTCATAAAGACAATGGTCATAACACACTGGTCAAAAACACAGTGGTGAGAAGCACTCTAATCAGAAACACACCACTGATAAACACAGCGGTCAGAAACACGGTGGTCATAAACACAGTATTCAGAAACACATTGCTCAGAAACACACTGGTCAGAAACACAGTGGTCAGAAACACAATGGTCAGAAACACAGTGGTCATAAACACAGTCGTCAGAAACGTAGTGGTCAGAAACACACAGGTCGGAAACACGGTGCTCAGAAACACCCTGGTCAGAAACAGACTGGTCAGAAACACAGTGGTCAGAAACACACTAGTCAGAAACATAGTGGCCAGAGACACACTGGTCAGAAACACACTGGTCAGAAACACAGTAGTCAGAAACACACTGGTCAGAAATACACTGGTGAGAAACGCAGTGGTCAGAAACACAGTGGTTACAAACATACTGGTCAGAAACACAGTGGTCATAAACACAATGGTCAGAAACACACTGGTCAGAAACACAGTGGTAAGAAACACAATGGTCAGAAACACACTGGTCAGAAACACACTGGTCAGAAAAACAGTGGTCAGAAACACAGTGGTCAGAAACACATTGTTCAGAAACACAGTGGTAAAAAACACAGTGGTCAGAAACGCAATGGTCAGAAACCGGTGGTCAGAAACACAGTGGTAACAAACACACTGGTCAGAAATAAACTGGTCACAAACACACTGGTCAGAAACACAGTGGTCAGAAACACGGTGGTCAGAAACACAGTGGTCAAAAACACACTGGTCAGAAACACAGTGGTGAGAAACAATCTGTTCATAAACACAATGGTCAGATACACACTGGTCCGAAACACACTGGTCAGAAACACAGCGGTCAGAAACAAACTGGTCAAAAACACAGTGATCAGAAACACAGTGGACAGGAACACAGTGGTCAAGAACATAGTGTTCAGAAACACACTGGTCAGAAACACAGTGGTCAAAAACACACTGTTCAGAAACACAATGGTCAGAAACACACTGGTCAGAATTTTAGTGGTCACAAACACAGTGGTCAGAAACACAGTGGTCAGAAACACAGTGGTCAGAAACACAGTGGTCATAAACACAGTGGTCAGACACACAGTGGTCAGAAACTCAGTGGTCAGAAACAGAGTGGTCAGGAACACGTAGGTCAGAAAAAAACTAGTCAGAAAGACACTTGTCAGAAACACAGTGGTCAGAAAAACTCTGGTCAGAAACACAATGGTCAGAAACACAGTGGTCAGAAACTCAGTGGTCAGAAACAGAGTGGTCAGGAACACGTAGGTCAGAAAAAAACTAGTCAGAAAGACACTTGTCAGAAACACAGTGGTCAGAAAAACTCTGGTCAGAAACACAATGGTCAGAAACACAGTGGTCAAGAACACAGTGGTCAGAAACACACCGGTCAGAAACACGCTGGTCAGAAACACACTGGTCAGAAACACACTGGTCAGAAACACAGTGGTCAGAAAAACTCTGGTCAGAAACACAATGGTCAGAAACACAGTGGTCAAGAACACAGTGGTCAGAAACACACCGGTCAGAAACACGCTGGTCAGAAACACACTGGTCAGAAACACACTGGTCTGAAATACGCTGGTCAGAAATTCAGTGGTCAGAAACACAATGGTCAGAAACACACTGGTCAGAAACACACTGGTCAGAAACACACTGGTCAGAAACACAGTGGTCTTAAACACTCTGGTCAGGAACACACTGGTCAAAAACACAGTGGTCAGAAACAAAGTGGTCATACACACGCTGGCCATATACACACTGGTCAGAAACACAGTGGTAAAAATCACCGTGGTCCAAAACACAACGATCGGAAACACACGGGTCAGAAACACAGTGGTCAGAGTCACTGTGGTCAGAAACACACTGGTCAGAAATACCCCGGTCAGAAAAACACCGGTCAGAAACACACCGGTCAAAAACGTAGTGGTCAGAAATACAGTGTTCAGAAAAACAGTGGTCAGAAACACAGTGGTCAGAAACACATTGGTCATAAACACACTGGTCGGAAACACGGTGATCATAAACACACTGGTCAGAAACACAGTGGTCAGAAACACAGTGGTCAGAAACACATTGGTCAGAAACACAGCGGTCAGAAACACGCTGGTCAGAAACACACTGGTCAGAAACACAGTGGCTAGACACACACTGGTCAGAAAGACAGTAGTTAGAAACATAGTGGTCGGACATACACTGGTTAGAAACACAGTGCTCAGAAACACACTGGTCAGAAACACAGTGGCTAGACACACACTGGTCAGAAAGACAGTAGTTAGAAACATAGTGGTCGGACATACACTGGTTAGAAACACAGTGCTCAGAAACACACTGGTCAGAAGCACAGTCGTTAGAACCTCACTAGTCAGAAACACACTGGTCAGAAACACACTTGTCAGAAACGCAGTGGTCAGAAACACAGTGGTCAAAAACACAGTGGTAATAAACACACTGGTCAGAAACATAGTGGTCAGAAACACACTGGTCAGAAACACGGTGCCCAGAAACACAGTGGTCATAAACACACTGATCAGAAACACAGTGGTCAGAAACACAGTGGGCAGAAGCACAATGGTCAGAAACACAGTGGTCAGAAACACACTGGTCATAAACGAACTGGTCAGAAGTGTAGTGGTCAGAAACACACTGGTCAGAAACACACTGGTCAGAAACACACTGGTCAGAAACACATTCGTCAGAAACACACTGGTCAGAAACACAATGGTCACAAACACAGTGGACAGAAACACACTGGTCAGAAACAAAGTGGTCATACACACGCTGGCCATATACACACTGGTCAGAAACACACTGGTCAAAAACACTGTGGTCCGAAACACGTTGTTCAGAAACACACTGGTCAGAAACAAAGTGGTCATACACACGCTGGCCATATACACACTGGTCAGAAACACACTGGTCAAAAACACTGTGGTCCGAAACACGTTGTTCAGAAACACACGGGTCAGAAACACAGTGGTCAGAAACACCGTGGTCAGAAGAACACCGGTCAGAAACAAACTGGTCAGAAACACACCGGACAGAAACACAAACGTCAAAAACACAGTGTTCATAAATACAGTGGTCAGAAACACGGTGGTCAGAAACACGGAGGTCAGAACCATAGTGGTGATAAACACGCTGGTCAGAAACACAGTGGTCAGAAACACAGTGGTCAGAAACACACTGGTCAGAAACACTGTGGTTTGAAACACACACATCAGAAATACAGTGTTTTGAAACACAGTGGTCAGAAACACAGTGGTCAGAAACACACTGGTCAGAAACACAGTGGTCAGAAACACAGTGGTCACAAACACAGTGGTCAGAAACACACTGGTCGGAAACACAGTGATCATAAACACAATGGTCCGAAACACTGTGGTCAGAAACACACTGGTCAGAAGCACAGTAGTCAGAAACACAGTGGTCAGAAACACACTGTTCAGAAACACACTGGTCAGAAACACACTCATCAGAAACACAGTGGTCAGAAACACTCTGCTCAGAAACACAGTGGTCAGAAACACACTGGTCAGAAGCACAGTAGTCAGAAACACAGTGGTCAGAAACACACTGTTCAGAAACACACTGGTCAGAAACACACTCATCAGAAACACAGTGGTCAGAAACACTCTGCTCAGAAACACAGTGGCCAGAAACACACTGGTCAGAAAGACAGTGGTCAGAAACACAGTGGTCGGACATACACTGGTTAGAAACACAGTGTTTGGAAACACATTGGTCAAAAGCACAGTGGTCAGAAACACAGTGGTCAGAAACACTCTGCTCAGAAACACAGTGGCCAGAAACACACTGGTCAGAAAGACAGTGGTCAGAAACACAGTGGTCGGACATACACTGGTTAGAAACACAGTGTTTGGAAACACATTGGTCAAAAGCACAGTGGTCAGAAACACAGTGGTCAGTAACACACTGGTCAGAAACACACTGGTCAGAAACGCTGCCGTCAGAAACACAGTGGTCAGAAACACACTTGTGAGGAACACACTGGTCAGAACCACAGTGGTCATAAACACCGTGGTCAGAAACACACTGGTCAGAAACGCTGCCGTCAGAAACACAGTGGTCAGAAACACACTTGTGAGGAACACACTGGTCAGAACCACAGTGGTCATAAACACCGTGGTCAGAAACACAGTGGTAATATATACACTGGTCAGAAACATAGTGGTCAGAATCACACTGGTCAGCAACACGGTGGTCAGAAACACAGTGGTCCTAAACACACTGGTCAAAAACACACTGGTCAGAAACACACTGGTCAGAAACACACTGGTCAGAAACACAGTGGTCAGAAACACAGTGGTCAGAGACACAGTGGTCAGAAACACAGTTGTCGGAAACAGAGTGGTCAGACACACGTTGGCCATATGCACACTGCTCAGAAACACAGTGGTCAAAAACACTGTGGTCCGAAACACATTGTTCCGAAACACACGGGTCAGAAACACAGTGGTCAGCAACACCGTGGTCAGAAACACACTGGTCAGAAACACACTGGTCAGAAACACAGTGGTCAAAAACACTGTGGTCCGAAACACATTGTTCCGAAACACACGGGTCAGAAACACAGTGGTCAGCAACACCGTGGTCAGAAACACACTGGTCAGAAACACACTGGTCAGAAACACACCGGTCAGAAACACACCGGTCGAAAACCCAGTGTTCATAAATACAGTGGTCAGAAACACAGTGGTCAGAAACACAGTGGTCAGAAACATAGTGGTCATAAAGACACTGGTCAGAAACACAGCGGTCAGAAACACACCGGTCGAAAACCCAGTGTTCATAAATACAGTGGTCAGAAACACAGTGGTCAGAAACACAGTGGTCAGAAACATAGTGGTCATAAAGACACTGGTCAGAAACACAGTGGTCAGAAATAGTGGTAAAAAACACACTGGTCACAAACACACTGGTCAGAAACACACTGGTCAGAAACACAGTGGTCAGAAAGACAGTGGTCAGGAACACAGTGGTCAGAAACACAGTGGTCAGAAACACACTGGTGAGGAACACTGTGGTCAGAAGCACACATGTCATAAATACAGTGTTCTGAAACACAGTGGTCAGAAACACAGTGGTCTGAAACACACTGGTCAGAAACACAGTGGTCGGAAACACAGTGGTCACAAACACCATGGTCAGAAACACACTGGTCGGAAACACAGTGGTCATAAACACAATGGTCAGAAACACAGTGGTCAGAAACACACTGGTCCGAAGCACAGTAGTCAGAAACACGGTGGTCAGAAACACACTGTTCACAAACACTCTGGTCAGAAACACACTTGTCAGAAACACAGTGGTCAGAAACACCATGGTCAGAAACACAGTGGTCATAAACACAGTGGTCAGAACCATTGTGGTCAAAAACACACTGGTCAGAAAAACAGTGGTCAGAAACACCATGGTCAGAAACACAGTGGTCATAAACACAGTGGTCAGAACCATTGTGGTCAAAAACACACTGGTCAGAAAAACAGTGGTCAGAAAAACCCTTGTCAGAAACACACTGGTCAGAAACACAGTGGTCAGAAACACACTGGTCAGAAACACAGTGGTCAGAAACACACTGGTCAGAAACACACTGGTCAGAAACACGGTCGTCAGAAACACAGTGGTCAGAAATTCAGTGGTCAGAAACACAGTGGTCGGAAACACAGTAGTTCTAAACACAGTGGTCATCAACACACTGGTCAGAAACACAGTGGTCAGAAACACAATGGTCAGAAATACACTGGTCAAACACACAGTGGTAAGAAACACAATGCTCACAAGCACACTAGTCAGAAACACACTGGTCAGAAACACAGTGGTCAGAAACACAATGGTCAGAAATACACTGGTCAAACACACAGTGGTAAGAAACACAATGCTCACAAGCACACTAGTCAGAAACACACTGGTCAGAAACACAGTGGTCAGAAACACAGTGGTCAGAAACACAGTGGTCAGAAACACAGTGGTCAGAAACACACTGGCTGGAAACACAGTGGACAGAAACACACGGGTCAGATACACAGTTGCAGAGATGCAGTGGTCAGAAGCAATGTTGTCAGAAACATAGTGGTCAGTAATACAGCGGTCAGAAACACAGTGGTCAGAAACACAGTTGTCAGAAACAGAGTGGTCATACACACTTTGGCCATATACACACTGCTCAGAAACACAGTGGTCAAAAACACTGTGGCCCGAAACACATTGTTCCGAAACACACGGGTCAGAAATACAGTGGTCAGAAACACCGTGGTCAGAAACACACTTGTCAGAAACACACTGGTCAGAAGCACACCGGTCTGAAACACACCGGTCGAAAACCCAGTGTTCAGAAATACAGTGGTCAGAAACACAGTGGTCAAAAACACAGTGGTCGGAAACATATAGGTCATAAACACACTGGTCAGAAACACAGTGGTCAGAAACACACTGGTCAGAAACACACTGGTCAGAAACACAGTGGTCAGAAACACAGTGGTCAGAAAGACACTGGTCAGGAACACAGTGGTCAGAAACACAATGGTCAGAAACACACTGGTGAGGAACACTGTGGTCAGAAGCACACATGTCAGAAATACAGTGTTCTGAAACACAGTGGTCAAAAACACAGTGGTCTAAAACACACTGGTCAGAAACACAGTGGTCGGAAACACAGTGGTCACAAACACCATGGTCAGAAACACACTGGTCGGAAACACAGTGGTCATAAACACAGTCGTCAGAAACACAGTGGTCAGAAACACACTGGGCAGAAGCACAGTAGTCAGAAACACGGTGGTCAGAAACACACTGTTCACAAACACTCTGGTCAGAAACACACTCGTCAGAAACATTGTGGTCAGAAACACACTGGGCAGAAGCACAGTAGTCAGAAACACGGTGGTCAGAAACACACTGTTCACAAACACTCTGGTCAGAAACACACTCGTCAGAAACATTGTGGTCAGAAACACCATGGTCAGAAACACAGTGGTCATAAACACAGTGGTCAGAACCATAGTGGTCAGAAACACACTGGTCAGAAAAACAGTGGTCAGAAAAACCCTTGTCAGAAACACACTGGTCGGAAACACAGTGGTCAGAAACACACTGGTCAGAAACACACTCGTCAGAAACATTGTGGTCAGAAACACCATGGTCAGAAACACAGTGGTCATAAACACAGTGGTCAGAACCATAGTGGTCAGAAACACACTGGTCAGAAAAACAGTGGTCAGAAAAACCCTTGTCAGAAACACACTGGTCGGAAATACAGTGGTCAGAAACACACTGGTCAGAAACACAGTGGTCAGAAACACACTGGTCAGAAAAACACTGGTCAGAAACACGGTCGTCAGAAACACAGTGGTCAGAAATTCAGTGGTAAGAAACACAATGGTCAGAAACACACTGGTCAGAAACACAGTGGTCAGAAACACACTGGTCAGAAAAACACTGGTCAGAAACACGGTCGTCAGAAACACAGTGGTCAGAAATTCAGTGGTAAGAAACACAATGGGCAGAAACACAGTAGTTCTAAACACAGTGGTCATCAACACACTGGTCAGAAACACAGTGGTCAGAAACACAATGGTCAGAAATACACTGGTCAAACACACAGTGGTAAGAAACACAATGTTCACAAACACACTGGTCAGAAACACACTGGTCAGAAACACAATGGTTAGAAACACAGTGGTCAGAAACACAGTGGTCAGAAACACAGTGGTCAGAAACACACTGGTTGGAAACACAGTGGACAGAAACACACGGGTCAGATACACAGTTGCAGAAATGCAGTGGTCAGAAACAATGTTGTCAGAAACACAGTGGTCAGAAATACAGCGGTCAGGAACACAGTGGTCAGAAACACAGTGGTCAGAAACACAGTGGTCAGAAACGCAATGGTCAGAAACACAGTGGTTTGAAACACACTGGTCAGAAACACAGTGGTCAGAAATACAGCGGTCAGGAACACAGTGGTCAGAAACACAGTGGTCAGAAACACAGTGGTCAGAAACGCAATGGTCAGAAACACAGTGGTTTGAAACACACTGGTCAGAAACAGAGTGGTCATAAACACACTGGTCAGAAACACAGTGGTCAGAAACACTGTGGTCAGAAACAAAGTGGTCAGAAACACAGTGGTCAGAAACACAGTGGTCAGTAAAACACGGGTCTGAAACACAGTGGTCAGAAACACACTGGTCAGAAACACAGTGGTCAGAAACACAATGGTCATAAACACACTGGTTAGAAACACAGTGGTCAGAAAGACAGTGGTCTGAAACACCCTGGTCAGGAAGACACTGGTCAGAATTAAGGTGGTCAGAAACACAGTGGTCATAGACACAATGGTCACAAACACTCTGGTCAGAAACACAATGGTCAGAAACACCGTGGTCAGAAACAAAGTGGTCAGAAACACACTGGTCGGAAGCACACCGGTAAGAAACACAGTGGTCAGAAGCACATCGGTCATAAACACACTGGTCAAAAACACACTGGTCAGAAACATAGTGGTGAGATGCACACTGGCCAGAAGCACACTGCTCAGAAACACAGTGGTCAGAAACACGGTTCATCAGAAACATAGTGGTCAGAAACACACTGCTCACAAAAACACTGGTCAGAAACACACTCGTCAGAAACACAGTGGTCAGAAAAGCAATGGTCAGAAACACAGTGGTTACAAACACAGTGGTCAGAAACATAGTGGTCAGAAACACACTGGTCAGAAACACGGTGGTCAGAAACACCCCTTTCAGAAACACACTGGTTGGAAACACAGTGGTCTGAAACACACTGGTCAGAAACACACTGGTCACGAACACAGTGGTCAGAAACACACTGGTCAGAAATACAGTGGTCAGAAACACAGTGTTCAGAAACACAGTGGTCAGAAGCATAGTGGTCATAAACACACTGGTCAGAAACACACTGGTCACGAACACAGTGGTCAGAAACACACTGGTCAGAAATACAGTGGTCAGAAACACAGTGTTCAGAAACACAGTGGTCAGAAGCATAGTGGTCATAAACACACTGGTCAGAAACACAGTGGTCATAAACACAATGGTCAGAAACACACTGGTCATAAACACAGTGGTGAGAAACACAATGGTCAGAAACACACTGGTTAGAAACATACTGGTCAGAAACAAGTGGTCAGAAACACAGTGGTCAGAAACACAGTGTTCAGAAGCACAGTGGTCAGAAACCGAGTGTTCAGAAACGCAATGGTCAGAAACACAGTGGTCAGAAACACACTGGTCAGAAACACAATGGTCAGCAACACACTGGTCAGAAATACTGTGGTCAGAAACACATTGGTCAGAAACACAGTGGTCAGAAACACAGTGGTCAGAAACACAGTGGTCAAAAACACAATGGTCAGAAACGCAGTGGTCAGAAACTCAGTGGTCAGAAACAGAGTGGTCAGAACACATTGGTCAGAAACAAACTGGTGAGAAACACACTGGTCAGAAACACAGCGGTCAGAAATACTCTGGTCAGAAACACAATGGTCATAAACACAGTGGTCAGAAACACACTGGTTAGAAACACACTGGTCAGAAACACAGTGGTCATAAACACAGTGGTCAGAAACACGATGGTAAGAAGCAGAGTGGTATGAAACACAATGGTCACAAACACACTGGTCAGAAACACAATGGTCAGAAACACACTGGTCAGAAATACTGCGGTCAGAAACACAGTGGTCAGAAACACACTGGTCAGAAACACAGTGGTCAGAAACACAGTAGTCATAAACAGAGTGGTTAGAAACGCAGTGGTCAGAAACTCAGTGGTTAGAAACAGAGTGGTCAGGAACACATTGGTCAGAAACAAACTGGTCAGAAAACACACTGGTCAGAAACACAGTGGTCAGAAACACTCTGGTCAGAAACACACTGGTCAGAAACACAGTGGTCAGAAACACAGTGGTCAGAAACACACTGGTCAGAAACACAGTGGTCAGAAACACTCTGGTCAGAAACACACTGGTCAGAAACACAGTGGTCAGAAACACAGTGGTCAGAAACACACTGGTCAGAAACACGCTGGTCAGAAACACACTGGTCAGAAACAAACTGGTCTGAAATACACTTGTCAGAAACACACTGGTCAGAAACACAATGGTCAGAAACATGCTGGTCTGAAACACACTGGTCAGTAACACAGTGGTCAGAAACACACTGGTCATAAACACACTGGTCAGAAGCACAGTGTTCTGAATTAAACTGGTCAGAAACACAGTGGTCATAAACATAGTGGTCAGAAACACAGTGGTCGGAAACTCACTGGTGAGAAACACAGTGGTCATAAATACACTGGTCAGAAAAACACTGGTCAGAACCACAGTATTAAACACAGTGCTGGTAAGAAAAACAATCGTCAGAAACACAGTGGTCTGAAACACACTAGTCAGAAACACCTTGGTCAGAAACACAATGGTCAGAAAAACACTTGGCAGAAACACAGTGGTCAGAAAAACACTTGTCAGAAACACACTAGTCAGAAATACAATGGTCAAAACCACACTGAAGAAACACAGTGGTAAGAAACACAGTAGTCAGAAACGCATTGGCAATAAACACACTGGTCAGAAACACGTTGGTCATAAACACAGTGGAAGGAAACACATTGGTAAGAAACACAGTTGTTAGAAACACATTGGTCATAAACACATCGGTAAGAAACACAGTGGTCGGAACCACAGTGGTCAGAAAGACAGTGGTCAGAAACACACTGGTCAGGAACACACTGGTCAGAAACACATCGGTAAGAAACACAGTTCTCAGAAACACACTGGTCAGAAACACAGTGGTAAGAAACACACTAGTCAGAAACACAGTGGTAAGAAACACACTGACAAGAAACACAATGGTCGGAAACACAGTGGTCAGAAACACACTTGTGAGAAAAACAGTGGTCAGAAACACAGTGGTCAGAAACACCCTGGTCAGAAACACACTAGTCAGAAACACATTGGTCAGAAACACAGTGGTCAGAAACACAGTGGTCAGAAACACACTAGTCAGAAACACACTGGTCAGAAACACAGTGACGAGAAACACACTGGTCAGAAACACAGTGGACAGAAACACAGTGGTCAGAAACACACTGGTCAGAAACACACTAGTCAGAAACACACTGGTCAGAAACACTGTGACTAGAAACACACTGGTCAGAAACACAGTGCACAGAAACACAGTGGTCGGACGTACACTGGTTAGAAAAAGAGTGCTCGGAAACACACTGGTCAGAAACACAGTGGTCAGAAACACAGTGGTCAGAAACACACTGGTTAGAAACACACTGGTCAGAAACACAGTGGTCACAAACACAGTGGTAATAAACACACTTGTCAGAAACACAGTGGTCAGAAACACACTGGTCAGAAACACGGTGGTCAGGAAGACAGTAGTCACAAACACACTGGTCAGAAACACGGTGGTCAGAAACACAGTGGGCAGAAACACAGTGATCATAAACACACTGGTCAGAAACACAGTGGTCAGAAACACACTGGTCAGAAACACGGTGGTCAGAAACACAGTGGGCAGAAACACAGTGATCATAAACACACTGGTCAGAAACACAGTGGTCAGAAACACACTGGTCAGAAACACACTGCTCAGAAACACACTGGTCAAAAACACACTGGTCAGAAATACACTGGTCAGAAACACACTGGTCAGAAACACTGTGGACAGAAAAACAGTGGTCAGAAACACAATGGTCAGAAACACACTGGTCAGAAGCACAGTGGTCAGAAACACAGTGGTCACAAGCACACTGTTCAGAGACACAATGGTCAGAAACACACTCGTGAGAAATACAGTGGTCAGAAACACAGTGGTTACAAACACAGTGGTCAGAAACACAGTGGTCATAAACACAATGGTCAGAAACGCAGTGGTCAGAAACTCAATGGTCAGAAACAGAGTGGTCAGGACCACATTGGTCTGAAACAAACTGGTCAGAAACACACGGGTCAGAAACACAGTGGTCAAAAACACTCTGGTCAGAAACACAATCGTCAGAAACACAGTGGCCAGAAATACACTGGTCTGAAATACACTGGTCAGAAACACAGTAGTCAGAAACACAGTGGTCAGAACACACTGGTCAGAAACACACTGGTCAGAAACACAGTGGTCATAAACACACTGGTCAGAAACACACTGGTCAGAAACACAGTAGTCAGAAACACAGTGGTCAGAACACACTGGTCAGAAACACACTGGTCAGAAACACAGTGGTCATAAACACACTGGTCAGAAACACACTGGTCAGAAACAGAGTGGTCATAAACACACTGGTCAGAAACACACCGGTCATAAACAGAGTGGTCTGTAGCACATGGTCAGAAACACAGTGGTCAGAAACACACTGGTCAGAAACACACTGGTCAGAAACAGAGTGGTCATAAACACACTGGTCAGAAACACACCGGTCATAAACAGAGTGGTCTGTAGCACATGGTCAGAAACACAGTGGTCAGAAACACACTGGTCAGAAACACAGTGGTCAGAAACACAGTGGTCAGAAAAACACTTGTCAGAAACACAGTGGTCAGAAATACACCTGTCAGAAACACACTAGTCAGAAAAATATTGGTCAGAACCACAGTGGTCAGAAACACAGTGGAAAGAAACACATTTGCTAGAAACACACTAATCAAAAACACAGCGGTGAGAAACACAGTGGTCAGAAACACGGTGGTCAGAAACATAGTGGTCAGAATCACACTGGTCGGGAACACAGAGGTAAAAAACTTACTGTTCAAAAACACTGTGGTCAGAAACACTCTGGTCAGACTCACAGTGGTCGGAAAGACAGTGGTCAGAAACACGCTGGTCAGAAACACTCTGGTCAGAAACACACTGGTCATACACACACTGGTCCGACACACAATGGTCAGAAAGACACTGGTCAGAAACACACTGGTCAGAAACACACTGGTCAGAAACACACTGGACAGAAACACACTGGTAAGAAACACATTGGTTAGAAACACACTGGTCAGAAACACAGTGGTCAGAAACACAGTAGTCAGAAAAACAGCGGTCAGAAACACGGTGGTCAGAAACACAGTGGTAAGAAACACACTGGTCAAGAACACAGTGGTCCGAAACTCACTGGTCAGAAACACAGTGGTCAGGAACACACTAGTCATAAACACAGATGTCAGAAACACACAGGTCAGTAACACAGTGGTCTGAAACACAGTGCTCGGAAACACACTGGTCAGAAGCACAGTGGTCAGAAACACGCTGGTCAGAAACACAGTGGTCAGAAACACAGTGACCAGAATCACAGTGGTCAGAAACACACTTGAGAGAAAAAAAGTGGTCAGAAACACAGTGGTCAGAAATACACTGGTCAGAAACACATTGGTCAGAAACACAGTGGTCAGAAACACAATGGTCAGAAACACAATGGTCGGAAACACAGTGGTCAGAAGCACAGTGGTCAGAAACAAATGGTCAGAAACACAGTGGTCAGAAACACAATGGTCAGAAACACACTGATCAAAAACACACTTGTCAGAAGCACACTGGTCAGAAACACAGTCCTCAGAAACACACTGGTCAGAAACACATTGCTCAGTAACACACTGGTCAAAAACACAGTGGTCAGAAACACAGTGGTCAGAAACATTCTGGTCGAAAACACAGTGGTCAGAAACACACTGGTCAAAAAACACAATGGTCAGAAATACCCTGGTCAGAAACACGCTGATCATAAACACACTGGACATAAACACATTGGTCAGAAATACAGTGGTCCGGAACACTATGGTCAGAAACACCCTGGTCAGAAACACAGTGGTCAGAAACACACTGGTCGGAAACACACAGGTCGGATACACACTGGTCAGAAACAAAGTGGTCAGAAACACGCTGTCATAGAGACAGTGGTCAGAAACACATTGGTCTGAAACACATTCGTCAGACACACACTGCTCGGAAACACACTAGTCATAAACGCAGTGGTCAGATTCACAGTGGTCAGAAACACAGTGGTTAGAAACACACTGGTCAGAAACACGCTGGTCAGAAACACTCTGGTCTGAAACACACTGGTCATACACACACTGGTCCGACACACAGTGGTCAGAAAGACACTGGTCAGAAACACACTGGCCAGAAACACACTGGTCAGAAACAGAGTGGTCATAAACACACTGGTCAGAAACACGTTGGTCAGAAACACAGTGGTCAGAACCACACTGGTCAGAAACACATTGGTCAGAAACACACTGGTCAGAAACCTATTGGTCATAAACACAGTGGTCAGAAACGCACTGGTCAGGAACACAGTGGTCAGAAACACAGTGGTTAGAAACACACTGGTCAGAAACACGCTGGTCAGAAACACTCTGGTCTGAAACACACTGGTCATACACACACTGGTCCGACACACAGTGGTCAGAAAGACACTGGTCAGAAACACACTGGCCAGAAACACACTGGTCAGAAACAGAGTGGTCATAAACACACTGGTCAGAAACACGTTGGTCAGAAACACAGTGGTCAGAACCACACTGGTCAGAAACACATTGGTCAGAAACACACTGGTCAGAAACCTATTGGTCATAAACACAGTGGTCAGAAACGCACTGGTCAGGAACACAGTGGTCAGAAACACAGTGGTTAGAAACACACTGGTCAGAAACACGCTGGTCAGAAACACTCTGGTCTGAAACACACTGGTCATACACACACTGGTCCGACACACAGTGGTCAGAAAGACACTGGTCAGAAACACACTGGCCAGAAACACACTGGTCAGAAACAGAGTGGTCATAAACACACTGGTCAGAAACACGTTGGTCAGAAACACAGTGGTCAGAACCACACTGGTCAGAAACACATTGGTCAGAAACACACTGGTCAGAAACCTATTGGTCATAAACACAGTGGTCAGAAACGCACTGGTCAGGAACACAGTGGTCAGAAACACAGTGGTTAGAAACACACTGGTCAGAAACACGCTGGTCAGAAACACTCTGGTCTGAAACACACTGGTCATACACACACTGGTCCGACACACAGTGGTCAGAAAGACACTGGTCAGAAACACACTGGCCAGAAACACACTGGTCAGAAACAGAGTGGTCATAAACACACTGGTCAGAAACACGTTGGTCAGAAACACAGTGGTCAGAACCACACTGGTCAGAAACACATTGGTCAGAAACACACTGGTCAGAAACCTATTGGTCATAAACACAGTGGTCAGAAACGCACTGGTCAGGAACACAGTGGTCAGAAACACAGTGGTTAGAAACACACTGGTCAGAAACACGCTGGTCAGAAACACTCTGGTCTGAAACACACTGGTCATACACACACTGGTCCGACACACAGTGGTCAGAAAGACACTGGTCAGAAACACACTGGCCAGAAACACACTGGTCAGAAACAGAGTGGTCATAAACACACTGGTCAGAAACACGTTGGTCAGAAACACAGTGGTCAGAACCACACTGGTCAGAAACACATTGGTCAGAAACACACTGGTCAGAAACCTATTGGTCATAAACACAGTGGTCAGAAACGCACTGGTCAGGAACACAGTGGTCAGAAACACAGTGGTTAGAAACACACTGGTCAGAAACACGCTGGTCAGAAACACTCTGGTCTGAAACACACTGGTCATACACACACTGGTCCGACACACAGTGGTCAGAAAGACACTGGTCAGAAACACACTGGCCAGAAACACACTGGTCAGAAACAGAGTGGTCATAAACACACTGGTCAGAAACACGTTGGTCAGAAACACAGTGGTCAGAACCACACTGGTCAGAAACACATTGGTCAGAAACACACTGGTCAGAAACCTATTGGTCATAAACACAGTGGTCAGAAACGCACTGGTCAGGAACACAGTGGTCAGAAACACAGTGGTTAGAAACACACTGGTCAGAAACACGCTGGTCAGAAACACTCTGGTCTGAAACACACTGGTCATACACACACTGGTCCGACACACAGTGGTCAGAAAGACACTGGTCAGAAACACACTGGCCAGAAACACACTGGTCAGAAACATAGTGGTCAGAAACACACTGGTCAGAAACACACTGGTCAGAAACACACTGGTCATAAACACACTCGTCAGAAACACACTCGTCAGAAACACAGTGGTCAGATACACAGTGGTCAGAAATACACCGGTCAGAAACACAATGGTCAGAAACAAAGTGGTAATGCACACGCTGGCCATATACACACTGGTCAGAAACACAGTGGTCAAAAACACTGTGGTCCGAAACATATTGTTCGGAAACACACGCGTCAGAAACACAGTGGTCAGAAAGACCATGGTCAGAAACACACTGGTCACAAACACACTGGTCAGAAAAACACCGGTGAGAAACACCCGTGAGAAACACAGTGGTTAGAAATACAGTGGTCAAAAACACAGTGGTCAGAAACACAGTGGTCAGAAACATAGAGTTCATAAACACACTGGTCAAAAACATGGTGGTCAGAAATACAATGGTCAGAAACGCTGTGGTCAGAAACACAGTGGTCAGAAACATAGCGCTCATAAACACACTAGTCAGAAACACAGTGGTCAGAAACACACTGGTCAGAAACACAGTGGTCAGAAACACACTGGTCAGAAACAGACAAGTCAGAAACACACTGGTCAGAAACACGGCGGTCAGAAACACACTGGTCAGAAACACACTGGTGGAAAACACACCGGTGAGAAACACACCGGTCAAAAACACAGTCGTCAGAAATACAGTGGTCAGAAATACAGTGGTCAGAAATACAGTGGTCAGGAACACACTGGTCAGAAACACAACGGTCAGAAACACAGTGGTCAGAAACACAGTGGTCAGAAACACACTTGTCAGAAACACACTGGTCAGAAACACAGTGGTCAGAAACACAGTAGTCAGAAACAAAGTGGTAATAAACACAGTGGTCAGAAACACAGTGGTCCGAAACACACTGGTCAGAAACACGGTGGTCAGAAACACAGTGGTCATGAACACACTGATCAGAAACACAGTGGTGAGAAACACAGTGGGTAGAAACACAGTGGTCAAAAACACAGTGGGCAGAAACACACAAGTCAGAAACAAAGTGGTCATAAACAAACTGGTCAGAAACGCAGTGGTCTGAAACACACCGGTCAGAAACATACTGGTCAGAAACACACTGGTCAGAAAAACACTGGTCAGAAACACACTGGTCAGAAACACTGTGGTCAGAAACACAGTGGTCAGAAACACCCTGGTCAGAAACACATTGGTCAGAAACACACTGGTCAGAAACACAGTGGTCAGAAACACAGTGGTCAGAAACACAGTGGTCAGAAACACAGTGGTCAGAAACACACAAGTCAGAAACACAGTGGTCATAAACAAACTGGTCAGAAACGCAGTGGTCAGAAACACACTGGTCAGAAACACGCTGGTCAGAAACACACTGGTCATAAATACACTCGTCAGAAACACACTCGTCAGGAACACAGTGGTCAGAAACACAGTGCTCAGAAACACACCGGTCAGAAACACAATGGTCAGAAACAAAGTGGTCATACACACGCTGGCCATATACACACTGGTAAGAAACAAAGTGGTCAAAAACACCGTGGTCCGAAACATATTGTTCGGAACACAGTGGTCAAAAACACACTGTTCAAAAACACAGTGGTCACAAACACACTGTTCAGAAACACAATGGTCAGAAACACACTGGTCAGAAATACAGTGGTCAGAAACACAGTGGTCACAAACACAGTGGTCAGAAACACAATGGTCATAACACACTGGTCAGAAACACAGTGGTCAGAAACGTAGTGTTCAGAAACACACTGGTCAGAAACACAATGGTCAGAAACACAGTGGTCTGAAACACACTGGTCAGAAACATAGTGGTCAGAAACACAGTGGTCAGAAACACACTTGTCAGAAACACACTGGTCAGAAACACAGTGGTCAGAAACACAGTAGTCAGAAACAAAGTGGTAATAAACACAGTGGTCAGAAACACAGTGGTCCGAAACACAGTGGTCAGGAAAACACTTGTCTGAAACACACTGGTCAGAAATACACCTGTCAGAAACACTGTAGTCAGAAACACATTGGTCAGAACCACACTGGTCAGAAACACAGTGGTAAGAAACACAGTAGTCAGAAACACTGTGGCAATATACACACTGGTCAGAAACACGTTGGTCAGAAACACAGTGGTCAGAAACACATTGGTGAGAAACACAGTTGTTAGAAACACACTGGTCAGAAACACAGCGGTGCGAAACACAGTGGTGATAAACACAGTGGTCAGAAACACAGTGGTCAGGATCACAGTGGTCAAAAACACACTGTTCAAAAATGTAGTGGTCATAAACACACTGGTCAGACTTACATTGGTCGGAAAGACAGTGGTCAGAAACACACTGGTCAGAAACACATTGGTCAGAAACACACTGGTCATAAACACACTGGTCCGACACACGGTGGTCAGAAAGACACTTGTCAGAAACAGACTGGACAGAAACACACTGGACATAAACACACTGGTCAGAAAAAAACTGGTCAGAAACACACTGGTCAGAAACACACTGGTCAGAAACACAGTGGTCAGAAACACAGCAATCAGAGACACAGTGGTCAGAAACATTGTGGTCAGAAACACAGTGGTCAGAAACTCACTGGTCAGAAAAACAGCGGTGAGGAACTCATTGGTCAGAAACACACTCGTCATAAACTCAGTGGTCAGAAACACACTGGTCAGAAGCACAGTGGTGAGAAACACAGTGCTCAGAAACACACTGGTCAGAAACACAGTGGTCAGAAACACACTGGTCAGAAACACAGTGGTCAGAATCACAATGGTCAGAAACACACTTGTCACAAAAATAGTGGTCAGAAACACAGTGGTCAGAAATACAATGGTCAGAAACACACTAGTCATAAACACATTGGTCAGAAACACAGTGGTCAAAAACAAAGTGGTCAGAAACACACTGGTCAGAAACACACTGGTCAGAAACACACTGGTCAGAAACACAGTTGTCGGACATACACTGGTTATAAACAAAGTGCTCCGAAACACACTGGTCAGAAACACGGTGGTCAGAAACACAGTGGTCAGAAACACACTGGTCAGAAACACACTGGTCATAAACACAGTGGTCAGAAACGCAGTGGTCAGAAACACAGTGGTCAGAAACACAGTGGTCAGAAACACACTGGTCAGAAACACACTGGTCAGAAACACAGTGGTCATAAACATAGTGGTAATAAACACACTTGTCAGAAACACAGTGGTCAGAAACACAGTGGTCAGAAACACACTGGTCAGAAACACACTGGTCAGAAACACAGTGGTCATAAACATAGTGGTAATAAACACACTTGTCAGAAACACAGTGGTCGGAAACACACTGGTTAGAAACACAGTGGTCAGAAACACAGTGGTCAGAAACACACTGGTCAGAAACATAGTGGTAATAAACACACTTGTCAGAAACACAGTGGTCGGAAACACACTGGTTAGAAACACAGTGGTCAGAAACACAGTGGTCAGAAACACACTGGTCAGAAACACGGTGTTCAGAAACACACTGGTCAGAAACACAGTGGTCAGAAACACACTGGTCAGAAACACACTGGTCAGAAACACAGTGGTCAGAAACAAAGTGGTCAGAAACACCCTGGTCAGAAACACAGTGGTCAGAAACAAAGTGGTCATACACACGCTGGCCATATACACACTGGTCAGAAA
Source organism: Penium margaritaceum (assembly GCA_023375785.1). Classification (NCBI taxonomy): domain Eukaryota; kingdom Viridiplantae; phylum Streptophyta; class Zygnematophyceae; order Desmidiales; family Peniaceae; genus Penium; species Penium margaritaceum. The sequence goes on from SZWC01007915.1 coordinate 85,995, forward strand.
CACAGTGGTCAAAAACACTATGGTCCGAAACACATTGTTTGGAAACATACGGGTCAGAAACAAAGTGGTCACATACACCGTGGTCAGAAACCCACTGGTCAGAAACACACTGGTCAGAAACACAGCGGTCAGAAACACACCGGTCAAAAATACAGTGGTCAGAAATACAGTGGTCAGAAACACAGTGGTCAAAAACACAGTGGTCAGAAATACAGTGGTCATAAACAAATTTATTTTAAACACAGTGGTCAAAAACACACTGGTCAGAAACACACTGGTCAGAAACACTGTGGTTGGAAACACACTGGTCACAAACACAGTGGTCAAAAGCTCAGTGGTATGAAACACACTGGTCAAAAACACTGTGGTCAGAAACACATGTGTCAGAAGTACAGTGTTCTGAAACACAGTGGTCAAAAACATCAGAAACATACAATTCAGAAACACACTGGTCAGAAACACAGTGGTCACAAACATTGTGGTCAGAAACACACTGGTCAGAAACTCGGTGGTCATAAACACAATTGTCGAAAACACAGTGGTCAGAAACACACTGGTCAGAAACACACTGGTCAGAAACACAGTGTTCATAAACACGCTGGTCATAAACACAGTTGTTGGAAACACAGTGGTCAGAAACATAGTGGTCAGACACACACTGGTCATAAACGTAGTGGTCAGAAACACAGTGGTCAGAAACACAGTGGTCTGAAACACAGTGGTCAGAAACACAGTGGTCAGAAACACAGTGGTCAGCAACACACTGGTGAGAAACAAAGTGGTCAGAGACACACTTGAAAGAAACACACTGGTCAGAAACACAGTGGTCAGAAACACAGTGGTCAGAAACATAGTGGTCAGAAACACACTAGTCACAAACACAGTGGCCAGAAACACACTGGTCAGAAACACAGTGGTCCGAAACACAGTGGTCACAAACACACTGGTCATAAACACCCTGGTTTGAAAAGCACTGGTCAGAAACACACTGGTCAGAAACACAGTGGTCAGAAACACGGTCGTCAGGAACACAGTGGTCATGAACACACTGGTCGGAAACACACTGGTCAGAAGCACAGTGGTCAGAAGCACAGTGGTCAGAAACACAGTGGTCATTATCACACTGATCAGAAACACAGTGGTCAGAAACACACTACTCAGAAACAAAGTGGTCGGAAACACACTGGTCAGAACCACAGTGGCGAGAAACACAGTGGTCAGACACACAGTGGTCAGAAACTCACTGGTCAGGAAGACAGTGGTCATAAACACACTGTTCATAAACACACTGTTCAGAAACACAGTGGTCAGAAACATAGTGGTGAGAAACACAGTGGTCAGAAACACACTGGTCAAAAACACACTGGTCAAAAACACACTGGTCAGAAACACACTGGTCATAAACACACTGTTCAGAAACACACTGTTCGGAAACACAGTGGTCAGAAACAAGGTGGTCAGAAACACGGTGGTCAGAAACACAGTGGTCAGAAACTCACTGGTCATAAACAAAGTGGTGAGAAACACTTAGGTCAGAAACACCCTGTTCAGAAACACTGTGGTCAGAAACACAATGGTCAGAAACACAGTGGTCAGAAACACAGTGGTCTGAAACACACTGGTCATAAACACAGTGGTCAGAAACACAGTGGTCAAGAACACACTGGTCAGAAACACAGTGGCCAGAAACACACTGGTGAGAAATGCAGTGGTCATAAACACAGTGGCAAGAACACAGTGGTAAGAAACATGGTGGTAGAAACACAGTGGTCGGAAACACATTGGTCAGAACTACACTGGTCAGAAACACACTAGTCAGAAACACATTGGTCATAAACACAGTGGTCAGAAACACCGTGGTCATAAACACACTGCTCAGAAACACACTGGTAAGAAACACACTGGTCAGAAACAAAGTGGTAAGAAACACATTGGTCAGAAACACAGTGGTCAGAAACACAGTGGTCAGAAACTCACTGGTCAGAAACAAAGTGGTCAGAAACACACTGGTCATAAACACACTGTTTAGAAACACAGTGGTCAGAAGCACACCGGTCAGAAACACAGTGGTCAGAAACACAGTGGTCTGAACACATTGGTCAGAAACACAGTGGTCAGAAACACACTGGTCAGGAACACACTGGTCAGAAACACAGTGGTCAGAAACACAGGTGGTCAGAACTACACTTGTCAGAAACTCACTAGTCAGAAACATATTGGTCAGAAACACAGTGGTCAGAAACACATTGGTGAGAAACACACTGGTCAGAAACACACTGGTGAGAAACACTCTGGTCACAAACACACTTGTCAGAACACAGTGGTCAGAAACACAGTGGTCAGAAACACATTGGTCAGAAACACACTGGTCAGAAACACAGTGGTAAGAAACACACTGCTCAGAAACACAGTGGTCAGAAACACACTGGTCAGTAACACACTGGTCAGAAACACAGTGGTCAGAAACACACTGGTCAGAAACACAGTGGCCAGAAACACACTGGTGAGAAACACACTAGTCAGAAACACGGTGGTCAGAAACACAGTGGTCAGAAACACGGTGGTCAGAAACACAGTGGTCAGAAACACGGTGGTCAGAAACACAGTGGTCAGAAACACAGTGGTCAGAAATTCACTGGTCAGAAACACACTGTTCAGAAACACAGAGGTCAGAAACACATTGGTCAGAAACACAGTGGTCACAAACACTGTGGTCAGAAACAAACTGGTGAGAAACACGGTGGTCAGAAGACAGTGGCCACAAACACAGTGGTCAGCAACACACTTGTCAGAAACACAGTTGTCAGACACACATTGGTCAGACCTACACTGATCAGAAACACACTACTCAGAAACACATTGGTCAGAAACACACTCGTCAGAAACACAGTGGTCAGAAACACAGTGGTCAGAAACACACCTGTCAGAAACACAGTGGCCAGAAACACATTAGTCAGAACTACACTGGTAGGAAACACACAAGTCAGAAACACATTTTTCAGAAACACACTGGTCAGAAACACAGTGGTCAGAAACACAAGAGTCAGGAACACAGTGGTCAGAAACACACTGGTCAGAAACATGTTGGTCAGAAACAAAGTGGTCAGAAACACAGTGGTCAGAAACACAGTGGTTATGAACACACTGGTGAGAAAGACACTGGTCAGAAACACAGTGGTCAGAAACACAGTGGTCAGAAACACAGTGGTTAGAAACACAGTGCTCACTAACACACTGATCAGAAATACAGTGGTCAGAAACACACTGCTCAGAAACACAGTGGTGGGAAACACACTGGTCAGAACAACACTGGCCAGAAACACAGTGGTCAGAAACACAGGGGTCAGAAACTCATTTGTCAGAAACACAGTGGTCAGAAAATCTGTGGTCAGAAACACCCTGTTCAGAAAGACAGTGGTCAGAAACACAATGGTCATAAACACAGTGGTGAGAAACACAGTGGTCTGAAACACACTGGTCAGAAACACACTGGTCAGAAACACACTGGTCAAAAACACACTGGTCAGAAACACACTGGTCAGAAAGACAGTGGTCAGAAACATAGTGGTCAGAAACACAGTGGTCAGAAACACAGTGGTCAGAAACACAATGTTCAGAAACTTACTGGTCAGAAACACATTGGTCGGAAACACACTGGTTAGAAACACACTGTTCAAAAACACAGTGGTCAGAAACACACTGGCAAGAAACACAGTGGTCAAGAACACAGTGGTCACAAAACTCACTGGTCAGAAACACAGTGGTCAGAAACACACTAGTCAGAAACACACAGGTCAGAAGCATTGTGGTCAGAAACACATTGGTCTGAAACACAGTGGTCAGAAACACAGTGGTAAGGAAGTCACCGGTCAGAAACACAGTGGTCAGAATCACACTGGTCAGAAACACACTGTTCAGAAACACAGTGGTCAGAAACACACTGGTCAGAAACACACTGGTCAGAAACACAGTGGTCTGAAACACACTGTTCAAAAACACAGTGGTCATAAACACACTGGTCAGAAACACACTGGTCAGAAACACAATGGTCAGAAACACATTTGTCAGAAACACATTAGTCAGAAAAACACGGGTCAGAAACACAGTGGTCAGAAATACACTGCTCAGAAACACAGTGGTCTGAAACACACTGGACACAAACACACTCGTCAGAAACATAGTGGTCAGAAACACACTTGTCAGAAACACAGTGGTCAGAAACACGATGGTCAAAAACACAGTGGTCAGAAACACAGTGGTAAGAAACACAATGGTCAGAAACAAAGTGGTAAGAAACACACTGGTCGAAAACACACTGGTCAGAAACACAGTGGTCAGAAACACAATGGTAAAAAACACAACGGTCAGAAACACAGTGGTCAGAAACACAGTGGTCGGAAACACACTAGTCGGAAACCCATTGGTCAGAAACACACTGGTCTGAAACACAGTGGTCAGAAAAACAGTAGTCAGAAACACAGTGGTCAGAAACACACCGGTCAGAAACACGTTGGTCAGAAATACAGTGGTCAGAAACACAGTAGTAAAAAACACAGTGGCCAGAAACACACTGTTCAGAAGCACACTGGTCAGAAACGTAGTGGTCAGAAACACAGAGGTCAGAAACACAGTCGTCCGAACCACAGTGGTCAGAAACACAGTGGTAAGAAACACACTGCTCAGACACACAGTGGTCGGAAACACACTGGTCAGAAACACAGTGGTCATAAACATAGTGGTCAGAAAAACACTAGTCAGAAACACAGTTGTCGGAAACACACTGGTCAGAACCACACAGGTCAGAAACAAAGTAGACAGAAACTCAATGGTGACATACACAGTGGTCAGAAACACACTCTTCATAAACAGAGTGGTAATGTACACACTGGTCAGAAACATGGTGGTCAGAAAGACAGTGGTCAGAAACACACTGGTGAGAAACACAGTGGTCAGAAACTCAGTGGTCAGAAACACAGTGGTCAGAAACACACTGATCAGAAACACACTGATCAGAAACACACTGATCAGAAACTCAGTGGTCAGCAACACAGTGGTCAGAAACCAAGTGGTCGTGAACACACTGGTCAGAAACACACTGGTCAGAAACACACTGGTCAGACACACTTGTCAGAACACACTGGTCAGAGACACAGTGGACAGAAAGACAGTGATCAGAAACACAGCGGTCCTAAACACACTGGTCAGAAACACAGTGGTCAGAAACACACTGGTCAGAAACACGGTGGTCAGAAACACGGTGGTCAGAATCACACTGGTCAGAAACACAGTGGTCAGAAACACAGTGACCAGAAACACAGTCGTCAGAAACACGGTGGTCCGAAACACAGTGGTCAGAAACACCGTGGTCATAAACACACTTGTCAGAAACAATGTGGTGAGGAATACACTGGTCGGAAACACACTGGCCAGAAACACACTGGTCAGAAACACACTGGTCAGACACACAGTGGTCTGAAACACAGTGGTCAGAAACTCAGTGGTCAGAAACACACTGGTTAGAGACACAGTGGTCAGAAGCACAGTGGTCAGAAACACGATAGCCAGATACACAGTGGTCAGAAACACAATGGTCAGAAACACAGTGGTCGGAAACACATTGTTCGGAAACACACGGGTCAAATACACATTGGTCGGAAACACAGTGGTCAGAAGCACAGTGGTCAGAAACACACTGGTCAGAGACATAGTGGTCAGAAACACAGTGGTCAGAAAAACACTGGTCAGAAATACCGTGGTCAGGAACACACCAGTCAGAAATACAGTGGTCTGAATGACAGTGGTCAGAAGCACAGTGGCCAGAAACACACTGGTGAGAAACACAGTGGTCAGAAGCACAGTGGTCAGAAACACCGTGGTCAGAAACACACTGGTCAGAAACACAGTGGTCAGAAACGCAATGGTCAGAAGCACACTGGTCAGAAACATAGTGGTCAGAAACACAGTGGTCAAAAACACACTAGTCACAGACACAGTGGTCAGAAACACACCGGTCAGAAACACAGTGGTCAGAAACACAATGGTCAGAAACACAGTGGTCAGAACCACAGTGGTCACAAACACAGTGGTCAGTAACACACTGGTCAGAAACACAGTGGTCAGAAACACACTTGTCAGGACACAGTGGCCAGAAACACACTGGTCAGAAACACACTGGACAGAAACACACTGGTTAGAAACACACTGGTCAGAAACACATTGGTCAGAAACACGGTGGTCAGAAGCACGGTGGTCATAAACACAGTGGTCATAAAGACATTGGTCATAACCACCCTGGTTAGAAACACTGTGGTCAGAAAACAGTGGTCAGAATTACAGTGACCACAAACACACTGGGCAGATAAACATTGGTCAGAAACACAGTGGTCAGAAACACAGTGGTCAGAAACACACTGGCCAGAAACACAGTGGTCAGAAACGCACTGGTATGAGACACAATAGTCAGAAACAACGTGGTCAGCAACACACTGGTCAGAAACACCTCGGTCAGAAACACACTTGTCAGAAACACACCGGTCAGAAACACAGTGGCCAGAAGCACAGTGGTCAGAACACAGTGGTCAGAAACACAGTGGTCAGAAACGCAGTGGTCAGAAACGCAGTGGTCAGGAACACAGTGGTCAGAAACACTGTGCTCAGAAATACATTGGTCAGAAACATAGTGATCAGAAACACAGTGGTCATAAACACAATGGTCAGAAACACAGTGGTCAGAAACACACTGGTCAGAAACACACTGGTCAGAAACACAGTGGTCAAAAACACGGTGGTCAGAAACACAGTGGTCATAAACACACTGGTCAGAAACACAGTGGTCAGAAACAGAGTGGTCAGAAACAAAGTGGTCAGAAACACAGTGGTCAGAAACACAGTGGTCAGAAACAAAGTGGTCAGAAATACAGTGGTCAGAAATACAGTGGTCAAAGACACAGTGGTCAGAAATACTCTGGTCAGTATCACAGTGGTCACAAACACAGTGGTCAGAAACAGAGTGGTCAGAAACACAGTGGTCAGAGAAACATTGGTGAGAAACTGACTGGTTGGAAACACAATGGTCAGAAACACACTGGCGACAAACACAGTGGTCAGAAACACACTGGTCAGAAACGCACTGGTCAGAAACACGGTGGTCATAAACACAGTGGTCATAAACACACAGGTCAGAAACACAGCTGTCAGAAGCGCAGTGGTCAGACACACCCTGGTCAGAAACACAGTGGTCAGAAACACAGTGGTCAGAAACTCACTGGTCAGATACACACTGGTCAGAAACAGTTGTAACAAACTCACTGGTCAGAAACACAGTGGTCATAAACACACCGGTCAGAAACACAGTGGTCAGAAAGAGAGTGGTCATAAACACACTGGTCAGAAACACAGTGGTCAGGAACACACTGGTAATAAACACAGTGCTCCGAAATACATTGGTCAGAAACACACTGGTCAGAAACACACCGGTCAAAAACACAGTGGTCAGAAACACAGTGGACAGAAACACAGTGTTCATAAACATACTGGTCAGAAACTCAACGGTCAGGAACATTGCGGTCAGAAACACACTGGTCAGAAACACACTGGTCAGAAACACACTGGTTGAAAACACACTGCTCACAAACACAGTGGTCAGAAACACAGTGGTCAGAAACACAGTGGTCAAAATCATAGTGGTGAGAAACACATTGGTCAAAAACACGGTCGTCAGCAACACACTGGTCAGAAATACACTGGTCAGAAACACACTGGTCATAAACACAGTGGTCAGACGCACAGTGGTCAGAAGCACAGTGGTCATAAACACACTGGTCAGAAATACAGCGGTCAGAAACACAGTGGTCAGCAACACTCTGGTCAGAAACACAGTGTTCAGAAACACAATGGTCAGAAACACACTGGTCAGAAACACACTGGTCAGAAACACACTGGTCAGAAACACACTGGTCAGAAACACAATGGTCAGAAACACAGTGGTAAGAAACACAGTGGTCAGAAACGCAGTGGTATGAGACACAATGGTCAAAAACAACGTGGTCAGCAACACACTGGTCAGAAACAGATCGATCAGAAACACAGTGTTCAGAAACACAATGGTCAGAAACACGGTAGTCAGAAACACAGTGTTCAGAAACACAATGGTCAGAAACACGGTAGTCAGAAACACAGTGTTCAGAAACACAATGGTCAGAAACACGGTAGTCAGAAACACAGTGTTCAGAAACACAATGGTCAGAAACACGGTAGTCAGAAACACAGTGTTCAGAAACACAATGGTCAGAAACACGGTAGTCAGAAACACAGTGTTCAGAAACACAATGGTCAGAAACACGGTAGTCAGAAACACAGTGTTCAGAAACACAATGGTCAGAAACACGGTAGTCAGAAACACAGTGTTCAGAAACACAATGGTCAGAAACACGGTAGTCAGAAACACAGTGTTCAGAAACACAATGGTCAGAAACACGGTAGTCAGAAACACAGTGTTCAGAAACACAATGGTCAGAAACACGGTAGTCAGAAACACAGTGTTCAGAAACACAATGGTCAGAAACACGGTAGTCAGAAACACAGTGTTCAGAAACACAATGGTCAGAAACACGGTAGTCAGAAACACAGTGTTCAGAAACACAATGGTCAGAAACACGGTAGTCAGAAACACAGTGTTCAGAAACACAATGGTCAGAAACACGGTAGTCAGAAACACAGTGTTCAGAAACACAATGGTCAGAAACACGGTAGTCAGAAACACAGTGTTCAGAAACACAATGGTCAGAAACACGGTAGTCAGAAACACAGTGTTCAGAAACACAATGGTCAGAAACACAGTGGTCAGAAACACGGTGGTCAGAAACACACTGGTCAGAAACACAGTTGTCAGAAACACACTGGTCAGAAACCTATTGGTCATAAACACAGTGGTCAGAAACACACTGGTCAGGAACACAGTGGTCAGAAACCGAGTGGTCAGAAACACAGTGGTCAGAAACACAGTGGTCCGAAACACACTGGTCAGATACACAGTGGTAAAAAACACACTGGTCAGAAACACACTGGTCAGAAACACAGTGGTCCGAAACACACTGGCCTAAAACACAGTGGTCAGACACACATTGGTCAAAAACACAATGGTCAGAAACACACTGGTCAGGAACACATTGGTCATGAACATAGTAGTCAGAAACACAGTGGTCAGAAACACAGTGGTCCGAAACACAATGGTCATAAACACACTGATCAGAATCACAGTGGCTAGGAACACACTGGTCAGAAACACACCGGCCAGAAACACACTAGTCAGAAAGACACTGGTCAGGAACATGGTGGTCATAAACACAGTGGTCAAAAACACAGTGGTCGAAAACCCAGTGGTCACAAATACAGTGGTCAGAAACACAGTGGTCAGAAACACAGTGGTCAGAAACATAGTGGTCAGAAACACTATGTCCAGAAACACAGTGATCAGAAACACAATGGTCACAAACACAGTGGTCACAAACACAGTAGTCAGGAACTCAGTGGTCAGAAACACAATGGTCAGAAACACACTGGTCAGAAACACACTGGTCAGAAACACACTGGTCAGAAACACACTGGTCAGAAACACAATGGTCAGAAACACAGTGGTAAGAAACACAGTGGTCAGAAACACACAGGTCAGATATCCACAGGTCAGAAACACAGTGGTCAGAAACACAGAAACACACTGGTCGGAAACACACTGGTCAGAAACACAATGTTCAGAAACACACTGGTCAGAACACAGTGGTCAGAAACAGACTTATCGTAAACACACTTGTCAGAAACACAATGGTCAGAAAGAGAGTGGTGAGAAATACAGTGGTCAGAAAAGCAGTGATCAGAAACACACTGGTCAGAAACACACTGGTCAGAAAAACACGGGACAAAAACACAATTGTCAGAAGCACAGTGGTCAGAAACACGGTGGTCAGAAACATAGTGGTCAGGAGCACAGTGGTCATAAAGACAGTGGTCAGAATCATTATGGTCAGAAACACAGTGGTCTGAAACACAGTGGTCAGAAACACACTGGACAGAAACATAGTGGTCAGGAACACGGTGGTCAGAAACACAGTGGTTGGAAACACAGTGGTCAAAAACAAACTGGGCAGATATACATTGGTGAGAAACACAGTGGTCAGAAACACAGTGGTCAGAAACCCAGTGGTCATAACCACAGTGGTCAGAAACACACTGGTCAGGAACACAGTGGGCAGAAACCCAGTGGTCATAAACACAGTGGTCAGAAACACAGTGGTCCGAAACGAAGTGGTCATAAACACACTGACCAGAAACACAGTGGCCACAAACACACTGGTCAGAAACACACTGGTCAGAAATACAGTCGTCAGAAACACAGTGGTCAGAAACACACTGGTCAGAAACCTAGCGGTCATAACGACAGTGGTCAGAAACACACTGGTCAGGAACACAGTGGGCAGAAACCCAGTGGTCATAAACACAGTGGTCAGAAACACAGTGGTCCGAAACGAAGTGGTCATAAACACACTGACCAGAAACACAGTGGCCACAAACACACTGGTCAGAAACACACTGGTCAGAAATACAGTCGTCAGAAACACAGTGGTCAGAAACACACTGGTCAGAAACCTAGCGGTCATAACGACAGTGGTCAGAAACACACTGGTCAGGAACACAGTGGGCAGAAACCCAGTGGTCATAAACACAGTGGTCAGAAACACAGTGGTCCGAAACGAAGTGGTCATAAACACACTGACCAGAAACACAGTGGCCACAAACACACTGGTCAGAAACACACTGGTCAGAAATACAGTCGTCAGAAACACAGTGGTCAGAAACACACTGGTCAGAAACCTAGCGGTCATAACGACAGTGGTCAGAAACACACTGGTCAGGAACACAGTGGGCAGAAACCCAGTGGTCATAAACACAGTGGTCAGAAACACAGTGGTCCGAAACGAAGTGGTCATAAACACACTGACCAGAAACACAGTGGCCACAAACACACTGGTCAGAAACACACTGGTCAGAAATACAGTCGTCAGAAACACAGTGGTCAGAAACACACTGGTCAGAAACCTAGCGGTCATAACGACAGTGGTCAGAAACACACTGGTCAGGAACACAGTGGGCAGAAACCCAGTGGTCATAAACACAGTGGTCAGAAACACAGTGGTCCGAAACGAAGTGGTCATAAACACACTGACCAGAAACACAGTGGCCACAAACACACTGGTCAGAAACACACTGGTCAGAAATACAGTCGTCAGAAACACAGTGGTCAGAAACACACTGGTCAGAAACCTAGCGGTCATAACGACAGTGGTCAGAAACACACTGGTCAGGAACACAGTGGGCAGAAACCCAGTGGTCATAAACACAGTGGTCAGAAACACAGTGGTCCGAAACGAAGTGGTCATAAACACACTGACCAGAAACACAGTGGCCACAAACACACTGGTCAGAAACACACTGGTCAGAAATACAGTCGTCAGAAACACAGTGGTCAGAAACACACTGGTCAGAAACCTAGCGGTCATAACGACAGTGGTCAGAAACACACTGGTCAGGAACACAGTGGGCAGAAACCCAGTGGTCATAAACACAGTGGTCAGAAACACAGTGGTCCGAAACGAAGTGGTCATAAACACACTGACCAGAAACACAGTGGCCACAAACACACTGGTCAGAAACACACTGGTCAGAAATACAGTCGTCAGAAACACAGTGGTCAGAAACACACTGGTCAGAAACCTAGCGGTCATAACGACAGTGGTCAGAAACACACTGGTCAGGAACACAGTGGTCAGAAACACAGTAGTCAGAAACACAGTGGTCAGAAACATAGTGGTCAGAAACACTATGTCCAGAAACACAGTGATCAGAAACACAATGGTCACAAACACAGTGGTCACAAACACAGTAGTCAGGAACTCAGTGGTCAGAAACACAGTGGTCACAAACACAGTGGTCTGAAACACACTTGTCAGAAACACAGTGGTCAGAAACACACTGGTCAGAAACACAGTGGTCAGAAACACACTGGTCAGAAACCTAGCGGTCATAAACACAGTGGTCAGAAACACACTGGTCAGGAACACAGTGGGCAGAAACCCAGTGGTCATAAACACAGTGGTCAGAAACACAGTGGTCCGAAACGAAGTGGTCATAAACACACTGACCAGAAACACAGTGGTCAGAAACACACTGGTCAGGAACACAGTGGGCAGAAACCCAGTGGTCATAAACACAGTGGTCAGAAACACAGTGGTCCGAAACGAAGTGGTCATAAACACACTGACCAGAAACACAGTGGCCACAAACACACTGGTCAGAAACACACTGGTCAGAAACACACTGGTCAGAAACACAGTGGTCATAAACACACTGGTCAGAACCATACTGGTCAGAAACACAGTGGTCAAAAACAAACTGGGCAGATATACATTGGTGAGAAACACAGTGGTCAGAAACACAGTGGTCAGAAACACACTGGCCAGAAACACAGTGGTCAGAAACGCACTGGTATGAGACACAATGGTCAAAAACAACGTGGTCAGCAACACACTGGTCAGAAACACCTTGGTCAGAAACACACTTGTTAGAAACACACCGGTCAGAAACACAGTGGTCAGAAACACAGTGGTCAGAAACACAGTGGTAAGAAACGCACTGGTCAGAAACACACTGGTCAGAAACTCAGTGGCCAGAAACACAGTGGCCAGAAACACAGTGTTCATAAGCACAGTGGTCAAAAACACACTGGTCAAAACCACAGTGGTCAGAAACACAGTGGTAAGAAACGTAGTAGTCAGAGACACACTGGTCAGAAACAGACTGGCCAGAAACACACTCGTCATAAACCCTTCGGTCATAAACACAGTGGTCGGAAACACACTGGTCAGAAACACAATGGTCAGAAAGACACTGGTCAGAAACACACTAGTCAGAAACACAGTGGTCAGAAACACAGTGGTCAAAAACACACTGGTCAGAAAGACAGTGGTCATAAACACACTGGTCAGAAACACAGTGGTCAGAAACACAGTGGTCAGAAACACACTGGTCAGAAACACAGCGGTCAGAAACACACTGGTCAGAAACACACGGGTCAGAAGCACACTGGTCAGAAACACACTTGTCAGAAACACACTAGTCAGAAACACATTGGTCTGAACACAGTGTTCAGAAACACAATGGTCAGAAACACCCTGGTCAGAAACAGAGTGGTCAGAAACACAGTGGTCAGAAACACAGTGTTCATTTACACAGTGGTCATAAACAAATTGGTTGGAAACACAAAGTGAAAAACACAGTGGTCTGAAACACAGTGGACAGAAACACAGTGGTCAGAAACACAATCGTCAGACACACACTGGTCAGAAACACACTGGTCAGAAACACAGCGGTCAAAAACACACTGGTCAGAAACATACTGGGTAGAAATACAGTGGTCATAAACACATTGGTCAGAAATCCAGTGGTCAGAAACAAGGTGGTCAGAAACACACTGGTCAGAAACACAGTTGTCAGAAACACACTGGTCAGAAACCTATTGGTCATAAACACAGTGGTCAGAAACACACTGGTCAGGAACACAGTGGGCAGAAACCCAGTGGTCAGAAACACAGTGGTCAGAAACACAGTGGTCCGAAACGAAGTGGTCATAAACACACTGACCAGAAACACAGTGGCCACAAACACACTGGTCAGAAACACAGTGGTCAGAAACACAGTGGTCCGAAACGAAGTGGTCATAAACACACTGACCAGAAACACAGTGGCCACAAACACACTGGTCAGAAACACAGTGGTCAGAAACACAGTGGTCCGAAACGAAGTGGTCATAAACACACTGACCAGAAACACAGTGGCCACAAACACACTGGTCAGAAACACAGTGGTCAGAAACACAGTGGTCCGAAACGAAGTGGTCATAAACACACTGACCAGAAACACAGTGGCCACAAACACACTGGTCAGAAACACAGTGGTCAGAAACACAGTGGTCCGAAACGAAGTGGTCATAAACACACTGACCAGAAACACAGTGGCCACAAACACACTGGTCAGAAACACAGTGGTCAGAAACACAGTGGTCCGAAACGAAGTGGTCATAAACACACTGACCAGAAACACAGTGGCCACAAACACACTGGTCAGAAACACAGTGGTCAGAAACACAGTGGTCCGAAACGAAGTGGTCATAAACACACTGACCAGAAACACAGTGGCCACAAACACACTGGTCAGAAACACAGTGGTCAGAAACACAGTGGTCCGAAACGAAGTGGTCATAAACACACTGACCAGAAACACAGTGGCCACAAACACACTGGTCAGAAACACAGTGGTCAGAAACACAGTGGTCCGAAACGAAGTGGTCATAAACACACTGACCAGAAACACAGTGGCCACAAACACACTGGTCAGAAACACAGTGGTCAGAAACACAGTGGTCCGAAACGAAGTGGTCATAAACACACTGACCAGAAACACAGTGGCCACAAACACACTGGTCAGAAACACAGTGGTCAGAAACACAGTGGTCCGAAACGAAGTGGTCATAAACACACTGACCAGAAACACAGTGGCCACAAACACACTGGTCAGAAACACAGTGGTCAGAAACACAGTGGTCCGAAACGAAGTGGTCATAAACACACTGACCAGAAACACAGTGGCCACAAACACACTGGTCAGAAACACAGTGGTCAGAAACACAGTGGTCCGAAACGAAGTGGTCATAAACACACTGACCAGAAACACAGTGGCCACAAACACACTGGTCAGAAACACAGTGGTCAGAAACACAGTGGTCCGAAACGAAGTGGTCATAAACACACTGACCAGAAACACAGTGGCCACAAACACACTGGTCAGAAACACAGTGGTCAGAAACACAGTGGTCCGAAACGAAGTGGTCATAAACACACTGACCAGAAACACAGTGGCCACAAACACACTGGTCAGAAACACAGTGGTCAGAAACACAGTGGTCCGAAACGAAGTGGTCATAAACACACTGACCAGAAACACAGTGGCCACAAACACACTGGTCAGAAACACAGTGGTCAGAAACACAGTGGTCCGAAACGAAGTGGTCATAAACACACTGACCAGAAACACAGTGGCCACAAACACACTGGTCAGAAACACAGTGGTCAGAAACACAGTGGTCCGAAACGAAGTGGTCATAAACACACTGACCAGAAACACAGTGGCCACAAACACACTGGTCAGAAACACAGTGGTCAGAAACACAGTGGTCCGAAACGAAGTGGTCATAAACACACTGACCAGAAACACAGTGGCCACAAACACACTGGTCAGAAACACAGTGGTCAGAAACACAGTGGTCCGAAACGAAGTGGTCATAAACACACTGACCAGAAACACAGTGGCCACAAACACACTGGTCAGAAACACAGTGGTCAGAAACACAGTGGTCCGAAACGAAGTGGTCATAAACACACTGACCAGAAACACAGTGGCCACAAACACACTGGTCAGAAACACAGTGGTCAGAAACACAGTGGTCCGAAACGAAGTGGTCATAAACACACTGACCAGAAACACAGTGGCCACAAACACACTGGTCAGAAACACACTGGTCAGAAACACACTGGTCAGAAACACAGTGGTCATAAACACACTGGTCAGAACCATACTGGTCAGAAACACAGTGGTCAGAAACACACTGGTCAGATACACAGTGGTCAAAAACACACTCTTCAGAACACACTTGTCAGAAACACATTGGTCAGAAACACAGGGGTCAAAAACACAGTGGTCAGAAACACATTGGTCAGATATACAGTGGTCAGATACATAGTGGTCAGAAACACAGTGGTCAGAACCACAGTGGTAAAAAACACAATGGTCACAAACACACTAGTCAGAAACACACTTTTCAAAAACACAGTTGTCAGAAACACACTGGTCAGAAACACAATGGTCAGAAACACATTGGTCACAAACACAGTGGTCAGACACACACTGGTCAGGAACACAGTGGTTCGAAACACAGTGGTCCGAAATACAATGGTCAGAAACACACTAATCAGAAACACAGCAGCCATGAACACACTGGTCATAAACACACTGGTCAGAAACACAATGGTCACAAACACACTGGTGAGAAACAGAGTGGTCATAAACAGAGTGGTCAGAAACACAGTGGTCAGAAACCCAGTGGTCACAAACACAATGGTCAGAAACACACTGGTCAGAAACACAATGGTCACAAACACACTGGTGAGAAACAGAGTGGTCATAAACAGAGTGGTCAGAAACACAGTGGTCAGAAACCCAGTGGTCACAAACACAATGGTCAGAAACACCGTGGTCAGAAACACAGTGATCAGAAACAAAGTGGTCAGAAACACAGTGGTCAGAAGCACTATGTATGGAAACACAGAGGTCAGAAACAAAGTGGTCAGAAACACAGTGGTGAGAAACACAGTGGTCAGAAACACAGTGATCAGAAACAAAGTGGTCAGAAACACAGTGGTCAGAAGCACTATGTATGGAAACACAGAGGTCAGAAACAAAGTGGTCAGAAACACAGTGGTGAGAAACACAGTGGTCACGAACTCAGTGGTCAGCAACACAGTGGTCACAAACACAGTGGTCAGAAACACAGTGTTCAGAAACACAGTGGTCAGAAACACACTGGTTAGAAACACAGTAGTCAGAAACACACTGTTCAGAAACCTATTGGTCATAAACACAGTGGTCAGAAACACACTGGTCAGGAACACAGTGGTCAGAAACCCAGTGGTCAGAAACACGGTAGTCACAAACACAGTGGTCCGAAACACAGTGGTCATAAACACACTGATCAGAAACACAGTGGCCACAAACACACTGGTCAGAAACACACTGGTCAGAAACACACTGGTCAGAAACACAATGGTCAGAAACACACTGGTCAGAAACACAGTTGTCAGAAACACACTGGTCAGAAACCTATTGGTCATAAACACAGTGGTCAGAAACACACTGGTCAGGAACACAGTGGTCAGAAAATGAGTGGTCAGAAACACAGTGGTCAGAAACACAGTGGTCCGAAACACACTGGTCAGATACACAGTGGTAAAAAACACACTGGTCAGAAACACACTGGTCAGAAACACAGTGGTCAGAAACACACTGGTCAGAAACACAGTGGTCATAAACAAACTAGTCAAAACAAACTGGTCAGAAACACAGGGGTCAGAAACACAGTGGTCCGAAACACTGTGGTCAGAAACACAGTGGTAAAATACACAGTGGTCAGACACACACTGGTTAGAAACACAGTGGTCAGAAACACATTGGTCAGATATACACTGGTCAGAAACACAGTGGTCAGAAACAAACTGGTCAGAAACACAGTGGTCCGAAACACACTGGCCTAAAACACAGTGGTCAGACACACATTGGTCAAAAACACAATGGTCAGAAACACACTGGTCAGGAACACATTGGTCATGAACATAGTAGTCAGAAACACAGTGGTCAGAAACACAGTGGTCAGAAACACAGTGGTCAGAAACACAGTGGTCAGAAACACAGTG
>SZWC01007915.1:105403-117813 GCA_023375785.1 Penium margaritaceum
AAACACACTGGTCAGAAACACACTGGTCAGAAACACAATGGTCAGAAACACACTGGTCAGAACTATGTGGTCAGAAACATTGTGGTCAGAAACACACTGGTCAGATACACAGTGATCAAAAACACACTGGTCAGAAACACACTGGTCAGAAATACAGTCGTCAGAAACACAGTGGTCAGAAACACATTGGTCAGAAACAAACTTGGGAGAAACACAGTTGTCAGAAACACATTGGTCAGATAAACATTGGTCAGAAACACAGTGGTCAGAAACACAATGGTCAGAAACATAGTGGTCAAAAACACAGTGGTCAGAAACACACCAGTCAGAAACACATTGGTCAGAAACACAGTGGTCAGAAACACACCGGTCAGAAACACAGTGGTCAGAAACACATTGGTCACAAATACAGTGGTCAGAAACACACCAGTCAGAAACACATTGGTCAGAAACACAGTGGTCAGAAACACACCGGTCAGAAACACAGTGGTCAGAAACACATTGGTCACAAATACAGTGGTCAGAAACACACTGATCAGGAACACAGTGGTCAGAAACGCAGTGGTCGGAAAGACAATGGTCAGAAACACAGTGGTCCAAAACACAATGGTCATAAACACACTGACTAGAAACACAGAGGCCAGGAATACACTGGTTAGAAACACACTGGTCAGAAACACACTAGTTAGAAACACAGTGGTCATAATCACAATGGTCAGAAACACAGTGGTCAGAAGCCTAGTGGTCACAAGCATAGTGGTCAGAAACACAGTGGTCAGAAACACAGTGGTCAGAAACACTATGTTGGAAAGACAGTGGTCAGAAACACAGTGGTCATAAACACAGTGGTTAGACACATAGTGGTCAGAAACTCAGTGGTCAGAAACACATTGGTCACAAACACAGTGGTCAGAAACACACTGGTCAGAAACACAGTGGTCAGAAACACACTGGTCAGAAACATACTGGTCAGAAACACAGTGGGCAGGAACACAGTGGTCAGAAACACACTGGTCAGACCCACACTGGTCAGAAACGCAGTGGTCAGAAACATACTGGTTAGAAACACGGTGGTCAAATACATGTTAGCTATTGAGCTAACCACCTCCGGCAGAGAAGCCGCGAAACCGAAAAGCTCACAAAGGTTCTTACACCTTCTTCCTTTGCAGGTATGTGTCATGCACCCCAAACTTTATCAGGCATACACTTCACCTTCAAGAGTACTAACGCCTTAGCATTACATCTCACGACGAGCTCATGTCGTCAATACGCAAGAGAGCATCAAGCAAGGGTTGGTTGATCAACGTGCAAGACAAGTCCTTTTGTAGCTGTCTGTCCAGTCCTAGAACTCAAAAGTACATTACTGGGAAGTGGCTTGAACCAGCCACGTCACCAATAGACTTGCACTGTGAGCTTGACACATAAGCATCCAAGTGTCAAGGTGATAGACCAACCATGTAGTGTCCAAGAAGCTACGGACTTTTTTTCTTGGAAGCTTCCACAACAAGCAAGATATGCATGGGGCCAGGATCGAACTTATGACCTCTCACTTGGCCAAATCAACAAAATGGCCAGGGCAACCACTCACCCACATGGTGTACTCACAGGTCATATCTCACAAGAGACAGAGGATAGTTGAGTCACACTACAATAGATCTAGGGGTCATACATCCACAAGGGGCAGGGCATTCTTGCTCCGTCCTACAACACTTAACAAGGGGCAGAAACATTCAACAAATCTCTCCCTTGCACCTTGCGTCAGTGACCATCATCATTTGTCATCACTTGCGTTGACCATGCCGATACCTTGCCTTCCGGCCTGGTGGAGATCCTTGTCCAGTGGCTTTGTAAGCATGTCAGCCCGGTTGAGCTTGGTAATAACATACTCGAGTTCCACTGTCTGCTTGTAGACCAAGTCTCGAGCGTAGTGGTAGCGGATCTTGATGTGCTTTGTGCGCCTCGACAGGACGGGGTTCTTTGACATGTCAATGGCGCTCGTGTTGTCAATCTTGATGACCGTCGCCGTTGCCTGTGGTACCTTTATCTCAGATAGTAAGCTTCGTAGCCACTGCATCTCTTTACACACCTCAGCCAAGGCGATGTACTCAGCTTGAGCTGTTGACAGAGAGACACATTGTTGCTTGCGACTTGCCCAACTGACTGCACCCCCATTCAACATACACACAAAGCCGGAGGTAGATTTTCTGTCATCAATGTTCCCTCCCCAATCAGCATCAGTGTAGCACATGAGACGGAGTGATGCGGATCCAGCAATGCCTCCAAACTGGAGGCCTACGTGGCGCGTCCCCTGAAGGTAGCGCATGACGCGCTTCACGGCTTGCCAGTGAAGTGGACCGGGATTGGCCACAAATCGACTCACCTGCCCAACAGCATGGGCTATATCTGGTCGGGTGGCGACCATGGCATACATCAAACTGCCCACCGCAGACTGATATGGGATGCTAAGCATGTCAGTTTTCTCCGCGTTGTTGGATGGAGACATGGAGGTGGAGAGTTTGTACTCCGAGCTCATGGGTGTACTGGCAGGTTTGCAATCTGCCATGTCGTATCGTTTGAGGATGGAGACGATGTATTTTGTCTGGTTCAGGCTGATGGTACCTGCTGCTCTGTCGCGCTTGATGGCAATTCCAAGATAGAAGTCAAGAGGACCCATGTCCTTCATCTCGGATCTGCTACTCAGCTGCCCCTTGAGATCGTCTAGCAGCTGCGTTGAAGAGGANGCGCCAGGTCGTTGGGAGAACCCCTTTGCTACCACCCGTGCCTTGTACTTGTCTATCTTGCCATCCTGTTTCCTTTTTTACTTTCAGCACCCACTTGGACCCCACAACGTGAGCCCCGGCAGGTCTGTCCACCAGCATTCATGTCCCATTCTCTTCACTGGAGCTGAGTTGACTGCGAAATGCTTCGTCCCACTCTGCTTTGTTAGACCGAGTGAGTGCCTATGCGACAGACGTTGGCTCCTCTTGAACCAAGAAGGAATAGTTGAAGCCTGTCCATTCACCTATGTCTGTGTTGTAATGGTGCCGAGGTACTTTGAGGCGTGAACTGCTCCTTGAACCTGCTGGCTGGTGCTGTTGATGCGGAGGTTGGAGGTCTGGTTCGTCGTTGATGATGGGAGAGGCATCCTCCTCGTGTTCCGGAGAATCAGATGCGTCAGAATCAGAGTCTGACTCCTGCGAGTCATCTTCATGAGCTCCTCTCCCTGTTGCAGCACCTATCCCATGCTATTGTGCTAGTGCTTTGTCTCCCTCTTCAAGGAGAGTGAGCCACTCTCCCTGTTTTGGAGCGTTCTCGAGTTCGAGATGCTCTCCCTTACTCACAGACCTTCCGTGGAAATCCACGTCTTTGCTGCGGATGACCTTCTTGGCACCTTGGTCCCACAATCAATAAGCTTTGTGGGCGGTCTCATAGCCGATGAAAATGCACTTTCGTGCTCTTGCATTGAGCTTTCCGGGGCCCTCACCGGCCTGGACCTTGGCAAACCCGGTGCAACAAAACAACTTGAGATGGGAGGCGTCCGGCTTCTTGCCTGACCATGCTTCTTGAGGCGTCTTCAGCTGCTGTGTCTGCTTCTTCTTGCCTCTCCTTCGCAGAGCTACTGCAGGTGTGATGTTCACAAGGTAGGTAGCCGTACGTGCTGCTTCAGCCCAAAACCTTGGAGGAAGCTTGGCGTCAAAGAGCATGCACCTAGTCATGCCTAGGAGCGTCTGGTTCATCCTCTCTGCTACGCCGTTGCTTTGAGGTGAGTAGGGCATAGTTTTCTGGTGTTCAATGCCTTGTGTCTTGAGCCACTCCCTGCAAGCTTCATACTCTCCCCCGTTGTCCGTCCTGAATGCCGTCACCTTCTTTCCACTCTGTCGCTCAACCATAGCAACAAAGGCTTGAAAATTCTCCTTCACCTCACTTCTCTTTTTGAGAAAGTATATCCAGACTTTGCGGCTGTTCTCGTCAATGCATGTGAGGAAATATCTGCTGCCTCCATTTGACGGTATGCGAAAGGGACAACATATGTCAGAGTGGAAACGATCAAGAGGTGCAAGAGCGCGCATGCCATTGCGCTTGAACGGTTTCCTTTTCGCCTTGCCTTGAAGACATGGCTCACACATGATCTCTGCTCCCTCCACCTCATCACCTAGCTCCCTCCTACGCACTAGCTCCTGCTTTCCCATGAGCTCCAATGTGCGATGAGCCACATGCCCAAAGCGCCTGTGCCATAGGTTCTTAGAGGATGTGCCCAGGCTAGAATGAACAGACCTAGTGGCTGCATTTTCTTGTGGTTTTGTTGCCAAATCATCCGCTGTCACTGCTTCCGCTGCTCCAATATGTCCTTCCTCATCTCAGTCTGCATTGCTGCTCTCCTCATCATTACTCTCCACCAAAGATTCAGCCGTTGAAGTTGACGTCTTGGTCTGCAAGGTGTAGAGTCCATCGACACGAGGAACCTGTGCAACAACCTTCTTGGCAGAGTAGGAGATGTTGATGTCCTTGGTAGGAACTATCACCGCTTCCTTCTCTGTAAAGACCACAGTCATGCCATGGTCAGTTATTTTAGAGACGGAGAGCAGGTTGGCTGTGAAGGAGGGCAAGTAGACCACGCCCTCTAGCTTGAGGTCGGAATCTCCACCGTTGACACCCACTGTGACCAGCTTGTCACCAATCCCCTCAGCTGCCTAAACCTTGCCGTTCGCGACCCTGAAGTTCTTGTTACATGGAGCAAGAGAGAAAAAGTCTCTCTTCTTGTACGTGGTGTGCTCGTTTGTGCCCGAGTCAGGGCCATAGGCTCCTGGCCTGAGTATTGCCCTCCCTTTGTTGGAGGCACACTCAGCCATCAAGCTTGTGGGATCCTTTCCACCATTTTCCCCTCGCCAGTCATCCCCGGCTCCTCCCTCTTTCTTGGGTGCACGGCACTCTTGAGCCCAGTGTCCAGCCTTGCCACAGTTATGGCAGTTTCCTTGGCGCTTTGTACCCCTTCCACTATTGGTAGTGCTGTTGTTTCCCCTGAACCCAGAGGAGGAGGTATTGCAGGAGGTGCCACTACTCCGTGAGGCAAAGGCAGCCATGTTTGCTTCACTGCTACTACGACGCATGGCTTCATTCCGCACATACTCAGAAACGGTGGTGTAGGAAACTATATCTTCAGTCCACCCTCCAGTCACCGTTATCATGGGGCCCCAACTTTCCGGCAGCGTCATCAGAAAAATCATACCCTGCATGTCCCATTTCAGGTCCCACCCCATGTCGGTGGCTTGTTGCAAGAGCGTCTCAAACTTGTGCACAAAGGCGGAGACATCCTCCCCTTCACCAAGCCTCATGCTGATGAGATTTTGTAAAATGAAGAGACGGTTGGCAAGTGAGGAGGACTGAAATACCTTGCGGAGTTTGGCGTATGCCGCCGCTAGCACTGTACAACCGCTGATGTGTGAAAGGACTGAGGGTTGTATGGAGGACACAAGAATGGCGAGAGCCTTCTTGTTGAGCTTGACCCATGCCATAAGGTCAGCACCTTCCTCCTTTGGTGCTCGGATAGTTCCTTCAAAGTATCCTATAAAATCTCTGTCATCCATGATGATCTCAAATTGCCACTTCCAGAGTGCAAACACCTCTCCATCAAATTTGAGGATAGGCAAATGATTCCCTGGTTCCCCTGTACCTGCCATCCCTACAACTACAACTACTACAACTGCTACACCTGTTGTTGATGCCGATGAACCTGTGTTTGAGGCTGTTGTAGGCTGTTTGTGAGAAGAGGAAACTGCTTCCCCTGTTCACGTTGACTGTTGCAAGCGGATGTAGGCTGATGTAGGCTGATGTAGGCTGATGTCAGCTCCCAAGGTAGAAAGGTGCAGATGTGTTGCATTCCCCTCCTGCTGATGTTACCCTGCAGAGAGAGAAGTTGGGTGAGAGCGAAGGCGCTCTCACTGCTTGTGACCTTAGCGGTTGCGTGCGTGAAACTTCCCTAACCAGAGGAGTGGGCCCATAACCCTTTGTTAGCTACTGAGCTAACCACCTCCGGCAGAGAAGCCGCGAAACCGAAAAGCTCACAAAGGTTCTTACACCTTCTTCCTTTGTAGGTATGTGTCATGCACCCCAAACTTCATCAGGCATACACTTCACCTTCAGGAGTACTAACGCCTTAGCATTACAAATCAAGAAGAGCTCAAGTCGTCAATACGCAAGAGAACATCAAGCAAGGGTTGATTAATCACCATGCAAGACAAGTCCTTTTGTAGCTGTCTGTCCAGTCCTAGAACTCAAAAGCACATTCCTGGGAAGTGGCCTGAACCAGCCACGTCACCAATAGACTTGCACTGTGGGCTTGACACATAAGCATCCTAGTGTCAAGGTGACAGACCAACCATGTAGCGTCCAAGAAGCTACGGACTTTCTTTCTTGGAAGCTTCCACAGCAAACAAGATATGCATGGGGCCAGGATCGACCTCATGACCTCTCACTTGGCCAAATCAACAAAATGGCCAAGGTAACCACTCACCCACATGGTGTACTCACAGGTCATATCTCACAAGAGACAGAGCATAGTTGAGTCACACTACAACGGATCTAGGGGTCATACCTCCACAAGGGGCAGAGCATTCCTGATCCGTCCTACAACACTGAACAAGGGGCAAAAACATTCAACAAATCTCTCCCTTGCACCTTGCGTCAGTGACCATCATCATTCGTCATCACTTGCGTTGACCATGCCGACACCTTGCCTGCCCGCCTGGTGGAGATCCTTGTCCAGTGGCTTTGTAAGCATGTCAGCCCGGTTCAGCTTGGTGCCGACATACTCGAGCTCCACTGTCTGCTTGTAGACCAAGTCTCGAGCGTAGTGGTAGCGGATCTCGATGTGCTTTGTGCGCCTGGACANAACACAATGGTCAGAAACACACTGGTCAGAACCACACTGGTCAGAACCACACTGGTAAGAAACACAATGGTCAGAAACACAGTGGTCAGAGACACACTTGCCAGAAAAACACTGGTCAGAAACACACCAGTCATAAACACAATGCTCAGAAACACAGTTATCAGAAAGACACTTGTCAGAAACTCTGTGGTCAGAAACACAGTGGTCAGAAACTTAGTGGTCAGAAACACAGTGGTAATGAACTCAGTGGTCCGAAACACAGTGGTCATAAACACACTCATCAGAAACACAGTGGTAAGAAACAAACTGGTCAGAAACACACTGGTCAGAAACACAGTGGTAATGAACTCAGTGGTCCGAAACACAGTGGTCATAAACACACTCATCAGAAACACAGTGGTAAGAAACAAACTGGTCAGAAACACACTGGTCAGAAACATAGTGGTCAGAAACACAGTGGTCAGAGACACAGTGGTCAGAAACCCAGTGGTCAGAAACCCAGTGGTCACAATCACAGTGGTCAAAAACACAGTGGTCAGAAACACATGGGTCAGTAACACAGTGGTCAGAAACACAGTGGTCAGAAACATTATGGTCAGAAACACAATGGTCAGAAACACAGTGGTCGGAAACATAGTGGTCACAATCTGAGTGGTTAGAAACACAGTGGTCACAAACACAGGGGTCAGAAACACACTGGTCAGAAACATAGTGGTCGGAAAGACACTGGTCAGAAACATAGTGGTCACAATCTGAGTGGTTAGAAACACAGTGGTCACAAACACAGGGGTCAGAAACACACTGGTCAGAAACATAGTGGTCGGAAAGACACTGGTCAGAAACACACTGGTCAGAAGCACACTGGTCCGACACACAATGGTCAGAAACACACTGGTCAGAACCACCATGGTCAGAGACATAGTGGTCAGAAACACACTGGTCAAAAACACAGTGGTAAAAAACACAATGGTCAGAAACACAGTGGTCAGAAACACAGTGGTCAGAAACACACTGGTCAGAAACACAGTGGTCAGAAACACACTGTTCAGAAACACACTGGTCAGAACACAGTGGTCAGAAACACACTGGTCAGAAACACACTGGTCAGAAACACAGTGGTCAAAAACACAGTGGTCAGAAACACAATGGTCAGAAACACCGTGGTCAGAAACACATTGGTCCGAAACACACTGGTCAGAAACACACTGGTGAGAACCACACTGGTCAGAAACACAGTGGTCACGAACACGGTGGTCAGAAATACAGTGGTCAGAAACACAGTGGTCACGAACACGGTGGTCAGAAATACAGTGGTCAGAAACACACTGGTCAGAAACACACTGGTCAGAAACACACTGGTCAGAAACACACCGGGCAGAAACACAGTGTTCAGAAAAACAGTGGCCAGAAACACACTGGTCAGAAACACGGTGGTCAGAAACACAGTGGTCATAAACACAGTGGTCTGAAACACAGTGGTCAGACACACAATGGTCAGAAACACAGTGGTCATAAACACAGTGGTCAGAAACACACTAGTCAGAAACACACAAGTCAGAAACACAGTGGTCAGAAACACAGTGGTCAGAAACACACTGATCAGAAACAGAGTGGTCAGAAACACAATGGTCATAAATACACTGGTCCAAAAGACAGTGGTCAGAAACACACTGGTCAGAAACACACCGGCCAGAAATGCAGTGGTCAGAAAGACACTGGTCAGAAAGACAGTGGTCAGAAACACATGGGTCAGAAACACAGTGGTCGGAAACACAGTGGTCAGAAACACACTGGTCAGAAACACACCGGCCAGAAATGCAGTGGTCAGAAAGACACTGGTCAGAAAGACAGTGGTCAGAAACACATGGGTCAGAAACACAGTGGTCGGAAACACAGTGGTCAGAAACACACTGGTCAGAAAGACACTGGTCAGAAACACACTGGTCAATAACACAGTGGTCAGGGACACAGTGGTCAAAAACACACTGGTCAGAAACACACTGGTCAGAAACACAGAGGTCAGAAACACAGTGGTGAGCAACACACTAGTCAGAAACACAGTGGTCAGAAATACACTGGTCAGAAACACAGTGGTCAGAAATACACTGGTCAGAAACACAGTGGCCAAACACACAGTGGTCAGAAAGACAGTGGTCAGAAGCACAATGCTCAGAAACACACTGGTCAGCACCACACTGGTCAGAAACACAGTGGCCAAACACACAGTGGTCAGAAAGACAGTGGTCAGAAGCACAATGCTCAGAAACACACTGGTCAGCACCACACTGGTCAGAAACACAGTGGCCAAACACACAGTGGTCAGAAAGACAGTGGTCAGAAGCACAATGCTCAGAAACACACTGGTCAGCACCACACTGGTCAGAAACACAGTGGCCAAACACACAGTGGTCAGAAAGACAGTGGTCAGAAGCACAATGCTCAGAAACACACTGGTCAGCACCACACTGGTCAGAAACACAGTGGCCAAACACACAGTGGTCAGAAAGACAGTGGTCAGAAGCACAATGCTCAGAAACACACTGGTCAGCACCACACTGGTCAGAAACACAGTGGCCAAACACACAGTGGTCAGAAAGACAGTGGTCAGAAGCACAATGCTCAGAAACACACTGGTCAGCACCACACTGGTCAGAAACACAGTGGCCAAACACACAGTGGTCAGAAAGACAGTGGTCAGAAGCACAATGCTCAGAAACACACTGGTCAGCACCACACTGGTCAGAAACACAGTGGCCAAACACACAGTGGTCAGAAAGACAGTGGTCAGAAGCACAATGCTCAGAAACACACTGGTCAGCACCACACTGGTCAGAAACACAGTGGCCAAACACACAGTGGTCAGAAAGACAGTGGTCAGAAGCACAATGCTCAGAAACACACTGGTCAGCACCACACTGGTCAGAAACACAGTGGCCAAACACACAGTGGTCAGAAAGACAGTGGTCAGAAGCACAATGCTCAGAAACACACTGGTCAGCACCACACTGGTCAGAAACACAGTGGCCAAACACACAGTGGTCAGAAAGACAGTGGTCAGAAGCACAATGCTCAGAAACACACTGGTCAGCACCACACTGGTCAGAAACACAGTGGCCAAACACACAGTGGTCAGAAAGACAGTGGTCAGAAGCACAATGCTCAGAAACACACTGGTCAGCACCACACTGGTCAGAAACACAGTGGCCAAACACACAGTGGTCAGAAAGACAGTGGTCAGAAGCACAATGCTCAGAAACACACTGGTCAGCACCACACTGGTCAGAAACACAGTGGCCAAACACACAGTGGTCAGAAAGACAGTGGTCAGAAGCACAATGCTCAGAAACACACTGGTCAGCACCACACTGGTCAGAAACACAGTGGCCAAACACACAGTGGTCAGAAAGACAGTGGTCAGAAGCACAATGCTCAGAAACACACTGGTCAGCACCACACTGGTCAGAAACACAGTGGCCAAACACACAGTGGTCAGAAAGACAGTGGTCAGAAGCACAATGCTCAGAAACACACTGGTCAGCACCACACTGGTCAGAAACACAGTGGCCAAACACACAGTGGTCAGAAAGACAGTGGTCAGAAGCACAATGCTCAGAAACACACTGGTCAGCACCACACTGGTCAGAAACACAGTGGCCAAACACACAGTGGTCAGAAAGACAGTGGTCAGAAGCACAATGCTCAGAAACACACTGGTCAGCACCACACTGGTCAGAAACACAGTGGCCAAACACACAGTGGTCAGAAAGACAGTGGTCAGAAGCACAATGCTCAGAAACACACTGGTCAGCACCACACTGGTCAGAAACACAGTGGCCAAACACACAGTGGTCAGAAAGACAGTGGTCAGAAGCACAATGCTCAGAAACACACTGGTCAGCACCACACTGGTCAGAAACACAGTGGCCAAACACACAGTGGTCAGAAAGACAGTGGTCAGAAGCACAATGCTCAGAAACACACTGGTCAGCACCACACTGGTCAGAAACACAGTGGCCAAACACACAGTGGTCAGAAAGACAGTGGTCAGAAGCACAATGCTCAGAAACACACTGGTCAGCACCACACTGGTCAGAAACACAGTGGCCAAACACACAGTGGTCAGAAAGACAGTGGTCAGAAGCACAATGCTCAGAAACACACTGGTCAGCACCACACTGGTCAGAAACACAGTGGCCAAACACACAGTGGTCAGAAAGACAGTGGTCAGAAGCACAATGCTCAGAAACACACTGGTCAGCACCACACTGGTCAGAAACACAGTGGCCAAACACACAGTGGTCAGAAAGACAGTGGTCAGAAGCACAATGCTCAGAAACACACTGGTCAGCACCACACTGGTCAGAAACACAGTGGCCAAACACACAGTGGTCAGAAAGACAGTGGTCAGAAGCACAATGCTCAGAAACACACTGGTCAGCACCACACTGGTCAGAAACACAGTGGCCAAACACACAGTGGTCAGAAAGACAGTGGTCAGAAGCACAATGCTCAGAAACACACTGGTCAGCACCACACTGGTCAGAAACACAGTGGCCAAACACACAGTGGTCAGAAAGACAGTGGTCAGAAGCACAATGCTCAGAAACACACTGGTCAGCACCACACTGGTCAGAAACACAGTGGCCAAACACACAGTGGTCAGAAACACAGTGGTCATAAACACACTGATCAGAAACACAGTGGTCAGAAACAAACTGGTCAGAAACACACTGGTCAGAAACACAGTGGTCAGAAACACAGTGGTAATAAACACAATGGTCAGAAACCCAGTGGACAGAAACACAGGGGTCAGTAACACAGTGGTCAGAAACACAGGGGTCAGTAACTTAGTGGTCAGAAACACAGTAGCCAGAAACACTATGGTCAGGAACATAGTGGTCAGAAACACAGTGGTCAGAAACACAGTGGTCAGAATCACAGTGGTCAGAAACACAGTGGTCAGAATCTCAGTGGTCAGAAACACAGCGGTCACAAACACAGGGGTCAGAAACACACTGGTCTGAACACAGTGGTCAGAAAGACACTGGTCAGAAACACACTGGTCAGAAAGACAGTGGTCAGACAGACAACGGTCTGGAACACACTGGTCAGAACCACCGTGGTCAGATACACAGTGGTAGAAAACACACTCGTCAGGAACACACTGGTCAGAGACACAATGGTCAGAAACACAATGGTCAGAAACACACCAGTCAGAAACACACTGGTCAGAAAAACAGGGGTCAGGTACACAGTGGTCAGAAACACACTGGTCAGAAACACACTGGTCAGAAACACACTCGTCAGAAATACAGTGGTCAAAAACACACTTGTCACAAACACACTGGTCAGAAACACACTGGTCAGAAACACAGTGGTCAGAAAAACAGTGGTCCGAAACACACTGGTCAGAAGCACCCTGGTCAGAAACACAGTGGTTCAAAACACACTGGTCAGAAACACACTGGTGAGAAACACACTGGCCAGAAACACAGTGGTCAGGAACACGGTGGTCAGAAAT
>SZWC01007916.1:7679-21348 GCA_023375785.1 Penium margaritaceum
ACACACACACACACACACACACACACACACACGCTTGCTGGCACGAATGTGCCCCACATCACCAAACTCCGCATACCCGACAATAGGCATCAGTACTCCTGGGATGTTCTTCACTCCCTGTCCCTCCCTCCATCACCCCACCACCACTCACACGGTGCCCGTGCGCAGAAAGAGAGCACACCACCGCTCACCCTATGTGCGCGAGAGAAGAGCACCATCTTCTGCAGCGTCTGCCTCAGCTTCGGCTCCCCCCACTCCGCCAGGCTGCCCTCCACCTCGCTCC
This sequence comes from Penium margaritaceum, assembly GCA_023375785.1. Classification (NCBI taxonomy): domain Eukaryota; kingdom Viridiplantae; phylum Streptophyta; class Zygnematophyceae; order Desmidiales; family Peniaceae; genus Penium; species Penium margaritaceum. Next base: position 7,963 of record SZWC01007916.1, read on the forward strand.
ACTTGGCCAGCGGCATGAAGATGGTTGGAGAGTGCATGTTGTACGCAGCCGCCGCGGCCACCGCCCCTCCTGGCCCACCACCACCACCGCCGCCCCCTCCTCCTCCGCCTCCGCGTCCCGACGCAATGCCAGCTTTACCGCCTGACTGCTTGCCGCCTCCCCCTGCTGCTGCTGCTGCTGCTTGCGTGGCAGCNAGCAGCAGCGCCCGCTGCTCCTGCTCCACCCTGCGTGCCACGTACTCAGGCGGCAGGTGCAGGTCGATGGCGGGCGGCTGAAACGTCGGCAAGCTCAGGGGAGGAGGCGGCGGGGGCTGCTGGTCCGGCAAGGACTCCGCTTCTGCTGCTGTTGTTGATGCTGGTGCTGCTGGTGCTGCTGTTGCTGCTGCAGTTTTGTCATCCTGCAGCTCCGGTTGCTCCTCGTCTCCTTCTTCCACTGCCACGCCTCGCCACACCAGGCCAAGCCACGCGGTGCCACACAACACGAAGCACGCAACACAATGCAGCGGAATGCAGCGAAACACAGCACAACGCAACGCGGTCAACACATTAACATCAGCACATCATTTGGGCACATACCAACGAGGTGGTGCAGTAGCGACAGCACCAGGAGCTGCTGCCGCTGCCGCTACTGCTGCCGCTGCTGCTACTGCTGCCGCTGCCGCTACTGCTGCCACTGCCGCTACTGCTGCCGCTGCTACTGTTGCTGCCACTTCTGCAGCAGCAGCGGTAGCAACAGCAACCCAATCTCTGCCCCCCCCCCCCCCCCCCCCCCCCCCCCCTCCTCACACCCTGCTGGTCTCCTGTGTTTCTTGGCACCGATTGGGATAGTCCACCAAGGATAGACTCCCACATGCAGCACAGACCCGAAACTCAAAGTGCCTTCCCTTATCCCCCCACCCCACCCGCCCACACCTTCCCCTGCAGACCATCAGCTTGCACAGGTGAGAGCAGAGGTGAGGGAAGAGGTGAGGGAAGAGGTGAGGGAAGAGGTGAGAGCAGAGGTGAGGACAGAGGAGAGGGAAGAGGTGAGGGTAGAGGTGACGGAAGAGGTGAGGGAAGAGGTGAGGGAAGAGGTGACCGAAGAGGTGAGGGAAGAGATGAGGGCAGAGGTGAGGGCAGAGGTAAGAGCACAGGTGAGAGCAAGCAAACAACCACACAAGCCTACCTGTCGCGGGCTTGAGCACGCCGCTCCCACTCGCACTCCCCGACGCTGCGTGCGGCGCATCCGGGCCGCCACCATGCTCCACTCCCGCGGTGCTCTTGCCTCTGCTGCCGCCTGCCCCTCCCCCTCCGCCTCCGTTGCCGCCATGCGAGCCACCACCACCGCTCCTCCCCCACCTCGGGCTTATCAGGGACGTCAGCGCCGACAGCGCCCTTCCAGCAGAAGCAGAAGACGACGAAGAGGAGGACGAGGAGGATGAAGAGGAGGCCGAAGAAGAGGAAAACGAGCCAGCGCCAGCAATGGCACCGGCAGCAGGGGTGGAGGGCGCGGAGGTATGCGCCGGGTCGCCTCCGCCCGGCGGGAACTCACTCTTCCTGGCCTGCGGTGTTCTGCTGCCAGACCTGAATCCGCCACGCGGCGTCGTTGCCGACGCGGGCGTCGGCGTCGGCGGCAAACCGGCGCCATCGTAGGGGTGGTCGTCCGTGTCGCCGGCGGCGGCGCTGACGACGACGGTGAGGGTGGACGACGGCGGCGCGGAGTAGAAGGCCACCACGAGCCGGTCCGAGGGACGCAGCTCAAACGCCCTGTCCCTCGGCGTCTGCCCCCTTCCCTCACTCCGTTCCCCCGGCGGCGGCGCTGCGTTCACCTCCCCCTTGCCATTGTTGTTGCAGCTGCTGTGGCCGCTGTCTCCATTACCCCCGGACCTGCCCGAAACGGTGCCGTCCCAATCGGGGCGCTGGAAGGACGACAGGGCGGCGGCAGCGGCGCGGTGGCTGATGGCAGACCGCCGCCTCACCACTGTGTTTGCAACCGCCGCATGACTGCCATTGGAGGTGCAGTCGTCGGCGGTAGCAGCGGATGCGCTACCAACGCTGCTGCTGCTACTATTGCCTCTGCTGCTGCTGCCGCTGCCGCCGCCGCTGCCGCCGTTGCTGTTGCTGCTGCTGCTGCTGGCGTTGCTGGAGCCGCGCAGAGCCACCTCACCCGGAGAGACCTTCTCCCGTCCCCCGCGGTGCGAGCGGGAGAAAGAGGAAGCTCCGTGCGCAGAAATCGAGGCGGAGAGGGGCGCGCGGGAGGAGGAGGAGGGAGAGAAACCAGAAAACGACTTCGACGGTGACGGAGGTGGCTGCTGCTGCTGCTGCTGGTCCTGCTGCTGCTCCTTCGTCTGGCGGTGGTTGCGCTTGGGCGGCGCAGAGGAGGCTTCGACGAGGGCGTCGAAGGCCGCGACGCACGACTTGCACCCGTCCGTGGCCAGCACCACCGTTCGGCCCTCGCCCACGCTGAAGATGGTGTTGAGCTTCCAGTGCTGCGCCATTGCTGGCCGCCCTGACGCTCTCTCTCTCGCCCTCTTCCTCTCCGCGTTCAGTTTCCCCCTACCTCCACGCCCTGTCTCCTACAGAGGATTGCTCCCACGCCTTCCTTCGTGCCTCCCTCCTTACCTCGTACCTCCGCACTCGCCCCGGCTCGACTGGTCTGTCCAACTGTTCGTCGAGAGTCGCAGCCGGCGACTCCCCCTACACTGCGAGAACTAGGACGAAGCGTCTCCACCCGTCAGGCCGACGGGTGGAATCCCAGCGCTGGATCTTGCCAGCCTGCCGCCCTGTGGTGATGACCACCTGGCTAGACGGACGTCCTTCTCCCCGCCTCCTCCTGTGTGGTGCGACACCGGCTGGCTTCGGCAAGGAGGCCCCTCTTGGGTCCGGGCGCTCGCGTCTCGCGGTCAAAGCGCTCCTCCGCAGTGAACAAGACAGATTTTGTTTTCTTCTTTCGTAGGTCTCCTCAGTTTGCTTGTCCTAGGACTGGTCGGGTGCAAGTGGTCTCTGTGTGGACTTTGGAGGCGTGCAGTGAAAGGTAGCGTACATTGCGGATTAGTCGATGTGTTGTGGTACATGAACAAAACCAGTGTGGTGCTCCTCGTTGAGCATATGCTCGGCTTCGGTAGCGCGCGGCTGAGGCCGCGGTCTCACGCCATCACTGATGGACTTAAAAGCCTAAAAAACAGAGGAATTCAACGCAGGAACGGTTGAGATCTTCGATTCCGTACAGCTTTCTGCGGAGATTACTTGCCGCGCGAGGTCGATGTCCGCCGACGTCTAGGATGGACACGCCACTCCACAATCGTCATGAGGAGAAGCTCATCGTCAGGACCGTTGGCTGATGGGGCTTGATGGGGCTTGATCGCTTGGCGGGACGATTCTAAGGAACAAGTCTTCTGAAGCGATGGGGGGTTGCCAGGTTGAGCTTTTGTGCGACAGCCATCGAAGACCACGGCCGTACGGACGAGGGCATCTCCACCGTCCGCCGATCAAATTTGTTCATTTTTATGCTTTTAACCCCATCAGTGATGGCATGAGACCGCGGCCTGAGCCTCCCGAGTGCTGGAGTGCGCCTCGAGCGGGGAGAGCGGAGCGAGATGGGACGGCAGAGGCGGCTGGACGGCCCCTCCTGCTGACAGGACTGCGGACGCGTGAGAGTTTCCTTGCCTGAGGAGTGAGCGAAGGAAAAAGGACGTACTCCAATTGCTCGCCCATTTTTCCTAACACAAGATGCGGACAGCAAGGGCCAGCGCGGAAGGGGACGCGCGTGCCCATCTCGAGAGAGGTCACCTGCATGGCCACACTCAATGCGACACCGGTATGATGGTGCGTTACATTCGCCTGCTGCTGACGCACCACCATGGCTGCGACTGGGGGACGGTCCGGGGTGAAGTGCGGTGGCGGTCAAACCTGGCAAGCAGCCTGCGGACGAGAAACCTTGACGTGCGAACGTACAGTGACGGTCAAGGTCGTCACCACCACCACCACCACCACCACCACCACGCGCACAGCAGGGATGAGGGCCGGGTTTGATTAACGAAAAAAGGGGCAACTACTTCGTTAGCAATGACTAAGGATTTTAACTGTCTTCGGTGATTCGAATCGTGAATAGTTTGCAATATTGGTCCCTCACAACATATTTGCACTAAGTAGCATAAATCTCCACAAGGTCTTTTGCTGATGAATTTGGAATCCTCATTCTATGCTTGAGCTTAAAGAGAAGGTCCTTCCTATCCTGGAATGTTTTGAAAGGGGGAAAAAAGGTAAAATTTGTACAAAACAGATGTCTTTCACAAAACCATACCTCAATTCAGGTCTACCGAGTATGACAATAAACCTCAAAAAAGGAAACAACGTAAACAAAAATCATTATAATATTTATTTACAACGCACAAAACGCTCCTCATCCTCCTTGTCCCTACATATTGAGTTACTTGTAAACAACCTAAAGTATTGTCTCCTTACATGCTATCGTGATGTTGTTCCCCAAAGCTTTAATGTTTGACTATTCTTTGTCACATATTCATACCATGGGATGTGCTAAAATCTTTTAATTTTATTCTTTTCTCTCATATTAATCACTTCCTTTCACTAATGCTATAGTTTCTCAATGAGACAGGACATTTACTCGAGAAAGTGGCGACTTCGGCCAACAACCCTGTCCAAATTTTTCTTGTGCAATTTGATGTTGGTCATGCCGTTAAAAATCTACGACCTTCAAATTGGTTTGTCAAGGCCAAAATCCTTCGTTAATGACTTTGTGAGTGTTAGACTGAGCGATAACTACACAAATATGCTGCCACAGCGTTGCGCACACAAAACTCCAATCGGAGACTCCAAGAAGAATGTACACGGTTTTCTATGAAATTACCGAGTGCGGCTCGGTAGAGAATATCCTCCTTCAAAGGCCCAATTCTTCTCCGATAACAAAACAAAATCACTTTAAGGGTGTGAATGGAGATTTGTACGGAAACATGTGCATGAAGATAGCGCATGCCTCATGCAATAAAGACTTGTGCAATACTGTATAGGCTTTACGGTTAGGTGGGACCACACCTGACTCAGTTGGACACACGGAGCAGTGTGAGGGAGTCAAGTGGGGATCGCCCTACACATGTAGTCCGGACGCACGACTCAATGTCTCTCTCTCATTGCCAAGTGGATAGCCTATGTGGAAAGCTCTAGTGCGAGCTTCATGATAACGGCAATCGACAGACCACATATGATTGTGTGGTAGCCTCAACGAGCTGTAACTAAACCTCTGACAGAAGCAGCTTACAGAGAACCAAGGTGGAGAGGAAGCTTCGACAAAGAAGAAACTTCCCCATAAATGAAGTTTTCTCAAGCCAGGGTTCCAGACATCAATGGTCCATGTTCATCTGAAAGGACCGTTGAGATGCAAGAATTTCGGCTAAGGTGATCAATGGTTCTTACTCATCCACGAGAAGCCACAGGATCTAAGGATCACGGACATGGTGATAGCTTGCACCTACAAAGCCACGTGGCTCGTTTTGGCACAAGAACCACGGTTATGGTGAAACTTCACCGTGCACCTAAGGAAGCTTCTCCAACCACCACCAAGGTAGTCAACTTGTCAGGGCCGCAAGTATAAAAGGCGACGGCCCTAGCACACTCAACTATCTTCAGCATATAATCTTCAATTGCTGATCCCAAATGGATCATCTTGAGATACAAACGCAAGTCAGTCTCTCCACCCCTCAAGGTCGTATGTAAGCCTGGCTCTGCCTGTCAGCCTGGGTGGAGGTCACTATTAAAGATCCCTCTAATGCCCCTATAAGCCCGGGTCTGCCTGCTAGCTTGGGTGGAGGTTCATTCTGGAGATCCCTCTAAGGCCCGTGTAAGCCTAGCTTTGCCTGCCAGCATTGGAGGAGGACAACATGTTTGTAGGTGGTGTGTCTACCACAACTTGGTGGCCATTCCAAGACCACCCAAAATCCTCAGATAACCCAGTAAGCCAGGTAGGTGCTGCCAGCTTGGCGAGGAGGTGGCCCTAACGTCTTGTAGGTCTTCCATCACTAGAGATGATGGCTGCGCCGAGACCCTTACGTGGACAGCCTTGACGGCCTAGTAAGGCGTTGCACCCTAGTTTGGGGCTGGGAGATACGTTTAAGCATGGAGCTAAGCTCTTTTTAGCTATTATTTGTTGGACAAATCTTGTACTTGTACTTTGTACTTTTAACAAGTTTTACTCCACATTTTGACTTCCGCAAAGTTTGTTGGACACACAAAACGTTCCTCAGGAAGCAAGGAACCCCTTGCTACAGTGAAGGCTCCACGGTGAGGCACTAGCTGTTCTAACAATGAGTGCATCGTAGAACTTAGTCTTTAACATGTTAAAGTAGTTCTTAATGTAGACATTATTTAGTTTATAATCACAAAATTCTATTGTGATATAAAAAGGCAATTTCTAAGATTTTTTGCCTTGGAGTTTCCCAAAAAAATTATGAACATGGAAAGCATTGGAGCATCACTATGGAATGTGACCAAGTAAGTGGTCAATGCCATAAGATTTTCAATGATAGTGCTCAACATGATGAGCATCCCTTTGTTGTATAAGCCTAGTCTACGAGCAAGAATAAATCGTCATTACGCACCCCAGGTACATGGAAAATATGGATGTAGGTACCATGGCTATATTTAAATAGACACCAAGCACTTAACTTCGTTTTAGCTTTTAGAATGGACTCACATGCTGTGAAAATTTCATGTTTAAACAAGACACTAACAAAGAGGTGGTCAAAGTCACCTTCACCCGCAAAGTAAGATGATGGTCTAGTCAAGTTAGGAAAATTCCAGAGACAGGAGTACGAATTAAAGAGTTGGGTGGTGAGGCCATGAGAGTTGAGGGGGTAAGCGAGCTTGAATGCTGTGATAAAATTGTTTTTGGTTTTGAATGTCATGGCTAAGAGCATCCTTTCCCTTTGTTACAACATTGTAATGATACTCAGGATAGAGTGGAATGTTGGGTTTGTAAGTGATTAATGACGTAGAAATGGAGTTGTAAAAGAATAAGGGAAACTCAAAGGTTTTGGCAATTCCTCACATGTTTTTCATTTGAATGTTTGAATGTCATGATTCTTGAAATTCATAGGTGAAAAAACAGCATGTGCATGATTAAGGTGATCAACTATGACCATGTGATGCAACTGTCACCAACATTGTGTGGTAGCCATGACTTTTTGTTGCCTGTCTTTGGCTACCTTTTTAAAGTGTTGAAGCATTAGTTTGATAGAAAACACTCTGATGTTTGCAGGGCATTTGCAACAATCACCATTATGATGATTTTGGAGATTAGAACTCCCTTTCTTGGCCAAACAAATGGCCAACTAGTTTCGAGTAAACTTTATACTCAGCAAGACCCGTTAGCATACGTGAGCTACATCAAGGATCAGGGCTAACGATGGTCCAAAAGTTTAGTAACCGGACAGCTTGGACAAATAAGTTGTGAGTCGAAGACAATCAAATGAAAAACCTTGATCGACGAAGCAATTCACCCCGACAATCTCTCCGACATTCCCTAGGACCATCAGAATTTTGAAGTGAAACCTTGACGATGTGGCAATGAGCGCTGTTCTTCATGACTCGAGTGCGATTCTACTGGCCTAGTTGTTGAAAGGTCCCGATTTTTCTGAATGGCCACAAACCTAAACAATGACGCGAGCACATTATGAAGTCGCCACGCATTCGACCGTCACATAGTGCACGCGAATGCCATGAACTCTATCCCACTAAGCAGCCGGAGCTTCGTGGACGATCGCGATTTTTCCAGGTGAAGTCTGGAGTATTTTGCAGTCGAGCTTTTTTGTTTCCCTAGAATGAGACATGTCGCCTCGCTATTGAACAACCTGCGCGCCGAACAGGGAGAGGCAAGAAAAATGTTGACGGCCGGCGCCACGTGCGCTGTGAAACGACACCTCACCTTTCGCTGCCGCCTGCAAGTTCCGTTTTTCCTCATTGGTAAGTTTCAAGCTCCCAGACGGCGCAGATATGTGGTCAACGCGGATAATCGGCACCTTGTCGTCGAGTGAAGAAGGGTGCGTCGAAATCTTGCACATTTAACACGCTGAACGTAACAGAAAGCGCTCTTTTATCCAGGCGAAAAAGCTATGATATCCATGATCCAGAAGGGCGGACCCTACCATAACCAAGAGCGGAATTTTAAATCTTTCATATCCAGCGCTTCAAAACAAGAGATGAGGTATCTTGCCTCGCTCGCCAGGCTCGACCAGCGAATTTGTTGCTGATCGAGCATGGTGAGGAGGGTCATGTGACCGTTGCTCGATCGCGACCCTCCCTCCCTTCTAAGATCGTGATCAAAAAATGACCTATTCTTAAAAGAAAAAAAATCAACGTGCAAACCCCCTACTATGATCTAGGGTTTTGAATGGTTTGCGCGGGCTCCACCCGTGCAAAAAAATAAAACCCTACAAAACAAAAGGGTCATCGCTCAATCGCGATAGAGCGAAAACGCCCGTTTCATAATTCTTTTTCATGGCACACAAAACACCTTAGGTTTACGAGACAAACGCATTCAAACCCAACCCCAAATTATGTTAGAGGTTGAGGGTTTTACTTTTCGTGCGCGCATGTGATGGGCCCAGCCACAATGGGCCCCAGCAGATTCCCTTTCATCGCATGGGGTGTCTTGAACCCTTCACGAAAACCCCATGCGAACCCCTCCCTCGAACGATCACAAGCACCTCAAAAGTGAGGTTTGTGATTGTTCAAGGGGCCTCCTGACGTCGTCAATCGGAAGCTGCATTTCATGCGACGACGACATGCTGTTCGTGCGCTTTTTTTTATATACGTCGTTGTTTTCGGGGGTGTGACCATATACCCTGTTGTGCTTTGTGCCGTTCCTGTACAGTTTACTGTGACCACTCGGTCGTGTCCATACTCCTGCAGATCCCTCAGGCGGGCGGCCCTTGTGACACTGGCGCGACGACAGGCGGCAGACTACCAGCTTGGAGCTGGCCGACCACTGCACCAGAGCCCCAGATGCCACCGGGACTCTCTGCTCTGTCTCCTACATCTTGCAGGCGTCTTTTGGCAGACTGGCCATGAGGGCTATTTGCATGTTTTTGCATTGTATGCTCACTGTCTGTCAATGGATGCATGCATGTGACCAGTCGTAGCGTCCGTCTTTTGATTATGCACGTCTAGGTTTAGACGGCGTAGCATTATGACATGTGTGCGCAGAGTAACGGCCAAAACAGTGGTTTTGCGCCGGTTTTAGGACAGCTCTTGGACTGCCGCGTGCGACACCCGCCGTGTGCCGCGACAGGTACTTATGCCTTGGTCCTGTCATTTGTCATCTCTCTCTGCATATGCTATATAAAAGCATTCCGACACTTTGCCTTGTGTCTCCTAGCCAAACCCGTGCCGTAGTGTGTACGACTTGTGACTGTCGATACCGTCTGATCAGGCACTGACGCCTAGTCAGCGGCTGCGTTGCTAAGAAGCTTCCACGCATTTTCTCTTGGTATCCGAGCAGTGAGACAGTTCTCACTGAGCTCCGCAGTAGAGACGCAACAGAGCAGCAGCAGTGAGAGTTACCGCTGCAGCAGAGTTCATGAGGCCTGTTGGAGACAGCCGGTCGCCGTCTACGCAGCCCCATCCACCACGTGAGATCGCAGCAGCAGAGGCAACAGCAGCGTTGTGCACCGCCACGCGAGGTGTGTGGCAGCTGCAGTGAGTGCAGCCGCCCCTTTCACATCCGTAGTAGTAGAGCAGTAGTAGCAGAGCCAGCAGCAGCAGCGGCCGCAGCAACAGCGGTGGCAGTAGCAGCGCAGCAGTAGCAGCGGCAGCAGCAGCGCAGCAGCAGCGGAGGCAACAGCAATGCAGCAACAGCAGCGGTAGCTGCGGCGGCAACAGCAGAGCAGTAGCAATGATAACAGCAACAGTAGCGCGACAGCGGCAGCAGCAGCTGCGCGCGGCGGCGGCAGCGAGCAGCAGCCGCAGCGCGCAGCAGCAGCAGTAGCAGCAGCAGCAGCAACAGCGCAGCCGCTGCTGCCACCTCTGCATTTGCAGCTACAGAACTGCTGCTGCAGCTGACAGCGCAGCTGTAGCAGCAGTTGGGCAGAAGCTGCTGCGCAGCTTCCGCGTAGCGTCCGCGCGGCCACCGCAGAGCGGCTGCACACGCGCGCAGATTCGTGAAAAAAAAAAAGAAAAAAAAAGGGGGAGACAAGCCGACGTCAACAATTTTGCTTGCTGACGTCATCAGTCGTGCTGACGTCAGCAACCACCTGCTGACGTCAGCACCATACTTGGTCAAATTTTTGGCCGGACATTCAAAAGCTGCCAGCGTTTCAACTCCTCGAGAAACGTTGACGCTTTTCAAATCCGACAAACTTCATCCGTCGCCCCATACTGAGCGGCGACATAAGCCTGTCCGACAGCAAGGAGAAGGGACCAGGCGATCCCTTCTCCTTCCTCGTCTGGCGTACTGAGTCCACGCTCGCAGGCCATTGGGGACCTGCGCAGCCAGCAGAATGAGATGCGTCGTCTCCAGAGAGAGCAGATTGACGCTATCCGCACGTTGACTGAGCTTCTGCGCGCTCAGTCCACGGCCCCTCCGCGGATTTCTGAGGGAGCTGCCGGAGTTGCGGTCTCTACCCAGCATTCGGTCCAGGCACCCGTGACAGGCGCTTCACCTGACCCACCACATGCTGACCTCCTTGATGATGAGCCACTACACGATAAGCCATTCATGCCAGGCATCACGGATGATTCCCAGGAGCACGAGATTCGAGTTCTCCAAGAGCGCCTCCGTCAGTTGCAGACGGGTACCCAACCTCCACCGGTTACCGCGATACGATCATCACCTGACTACTCTGGCGATCACCCTCTCCCTAGAGTTTTTCCCGTCTCTCATTCTCCTTAGCCTGCGGTTGCTCTCCCCACGGAGTGGCAACCTAAGGACTTTGAGGCACCACCTCCACGGTACATCAGCAAGGATGGTTTCGACTGTTGGAAGATCCTGTTTCAGGTGTGGGCTACATCTGAGGGAGTGTGGCCTTACTACCACAGCCCGTACCAGTCCACAGACCCAGCACAGGCACTGACAGCAGCCCGGGCCATGCGCGGACTTCTCTAGGCCATGCCACGCGAGACTGTCGTTGACTTCCGCCCCTTCCTTGGCGAGGCTGGCACAGGCACCGGCGCTTATCCCCGTGGAGGATGGGATCTGGAGTTATCCCTGCTGGCCGCAGAGACGCACGCCACTCGTGCGTCACACATTCGTGCTTTCCATTCGCTTCGTCAGGGGCCTACGGAGTCTGCAGCGGATTACTGGCGACGCGCTATGCGTATCTACACGCGTCTGGGGACCTCAGGAGGCACACAGCTGTGGGCGCTTTGGACGATTATGCTCGGAGTTCGCCTTGAGTACACCGACATCTTCACACGGTACAGCGACGCTGTCCTCGAGCCTTTCTCAGCCACTCTGCAGCTACTTCCTTGGGCGCATCAGCTTTTCCTCCGGGTGACTTCAGCCCGTGAGGTAGCAGTAGCGCATCAGGAGACGTCCCTCGCCGCAACAGTCGTCGCATCACCACCATCTTCTCTCCTACAGTCACCCTCATCCACCTCCACCATGACCACCTCATCTTCCTCCTCCTCTTCGACCCCGTCTACACTCACGCAGACATAGGGCGTTGCAGCAGCCGCCCAAGGGAAGAAGAAGAATAGGAAGCGTGGATCAGGTCAACAGCAGTCGTCATCCAGTGGTAGTAGTAGCCGTTCCGTGCACTGCTACAACTGTGGAGGCGCCCATCGCTACACCGAGTGCTAGCAGCCGCTTGACCGGGCGCGGATCACCTGTGGGCTTCAGGCTGCTCATGCTCTTCGTTCCACGTCCGACGCATCCCCCGCACACTCCTCGGGATGTACGGTGGCCACGAATGCAGCCGTTCCTCCGTCCTCATCGACAAGCAGCAGCAATCCGGACCCACGCGACCGCACCATCGCGGAGCTTTGTCATCTTCTGGCGTTTCACTTTCAGGGAGGTACGAGTGTGTTGTCATTGTCAGGTGGTTCACAGACTGCTTGTTCATCCGTTCCCGTGGCTCGTGATGACGCGTGTCGAGGAGCATAGTTAGCATGTGATGATGATGGGCCTAACTGCACTGACTAGATTGATGAGTCTCATCTTCGTGATGTACGTTGTTCCTCCCCACTTTCAGCTCAGCGTCCCTCTGATGCCGAGTGTTCCATTGCTCGTTGTGCAGTGACGTCCACCAGTCGTGACTCCAGTGGCACTTGGATCATCGATTCAAGGGCCACCCATCACATGACGTGCCGTCGTAGTGACTTTGTCGTACTTGGTCCTTTCACGACTGTCCGTTCTGTTCGCACAGGCTCTGGTCAGTCCTTGCCAGTCCATGGTGTGGGGGTTGTATGTTTCGACGGTCCGTCTGGCCCCTTGTATCTTTCTGACGTGTTGTTTGTGCCTGATCTTGAGCTCAACCTGCTTTATGTGCGTGCGTGCACTCTGATGGGTCTCTCTATGGAGCACACCGCTGATTCAGCGACTATGACTGCTACTGACACCCATAGCTATGTCTTCTGTGCTTCAGTCATAGATGATTTGCATCGTATCGCTCGGCCCTCCTCCCCTTGCTCTCCCTCCTCATCCGGTCGCGTTTTTGTCACTGGTGTTCTATCCTCATAACACCAGCGTTTGCTTCATCGTCGTCTGTGTCACGTGGGCTCCGACACTGTGTCGAAGCTCATTCGGACACAGCCTACTCTTGGACTTGACGTGGCTTCTTTCGAGAAGCTACCCAAGACCGACTGTCTTTTCTGTGCTCAGGTAAAGATGCACCGGTGCACCTACCGTGACTCGAGTTCTTGAGCGCTTAGGCCTCTCGAGTTGGTCCACTCGGACCTTCTCGGTCCTCTCCCGGTCGAGTCCCTGGCCGAGAGGGGCTAGTATGTTCTGATGCTGACTGATGACTTCACCCACATGTGGTGGGTCTACAGTCTGCGTCAGAAGAGTGACGCCGCCCTTGCGGTTTGGCTCTGGCTCGTGATGGCTGAGCGTCAGTCTCGCCACACGCTACATACTTTTCGCTCGGATCGCGGAGGCGAGTTCCTTGGCGAGATGGACTCCTTCTTTGCTGAGCACGGCATTTTTCACCAGGTCTCCGCTCCTGCTACTCCACAGCAGAACGGTGTATCTGAGCGCTGGAACCGCACCATGGAGGATGCGGTTCGCGCCATGCGGTCTGAGTGCGGTCTCCCGGAGTCCTTCGCCTTCGAGGGCTTCGCCTACATGACTTGGGTCTGGAACCGCCTCCCGCATGGTCCACTTCCGGACCATGTTACACCGTACGAGCTCTGGTTTGGCCACCGTGCTGACCTTCGTCTCGCTCGCGTCTGGGGATCC
>SZWC01007916.1:32475-63781 GCA_023375785.1 Penium margaritaceum
GGGAGGGAGAGAGAGAGAGAGAGAGAGAGAGAGAGAGAGACACACACACACAAGGACATTGAGAGAAAAATAGGGACAGAGATAAAGAGTAGGAAAGGTAAAAAATGTACAAGAACACCATTTTCATGCACTGGTTGTAGAGTGCATGGTGGTAATGCTTGGCATCAGAGCGCACTAGTGGAGTGCACGAAAAAAACAGCGCACGATTTTCTCACCATTAGGCATACATGGTCACCGTCCAGTATTGGTTCACGCACATTGGGACGGGGAAAATTCTACTAAAATTTTCTTGGCAAAGTGGCATCCCTGTAACGATGCCAGTTGACGATGACTGGTATGCTCTACTTTGAGCAGATCTGCACTGTGAACGTGCTGAGCTCCGAGAGCCACTCACTACAGAACGTGTAGCTGTTGAGTGTGTGGATCATGATCAGGGTGATCAGGACACATTTGCAGATGAGATTGCTGACCAAGTCGTAAACCGCATCCAATCCACGCTATGCTCCATTTTGGGTACATCCACACATTGCTACTTCCTTTTGCCACAACTCCAGATTTCACATCCATTACTTCTAACTCTAACCATTCTCATTCCATTGCAGCAGCAACCACAACCGGTGTAGCAACAGCTAAAGCACTTTCTCAGCCCCTGCAACGTCGACATGAATTCGACACATCACTATTCCATTCAACCTCAAATCTCTCTATCGGATGTTTTTTGCAATGCCAGGGCTCAAGATGAACACATCGAGGATAACTAGCATGATCTTGATCCATTTTTAATTCCTCCCTTTGTCCTTGTCGGGTTAGAGTCCATTTGTGCTATGCGAGCCCTCATTCTTAGAGGGTCGGGTGATCTCACTGATGAGATCGGGTCATAGAATTCCACCACAGCTTGCCTCACACAACCTAATGTAGTTGGCACTTACACTCATATTAAGCATTGTGAAATTGTGAAAAACCATGCAACCTAGAGTTCTCTCAATATGCAGTTCAACAAGTTGGCCATGGACATCGATGAGACTGCTGATAACTCAAGCTGTTGCTTGACCTGGCCAAATCTGCACTTGAGCGATTTCCAGCAGTCCTCTCCATCACTAATGTCCTCATCCCCAATCTTTCTGATGTCTTCCATGAAATCTTGGTTGCATTCCTTGAGCGCATGGGCATTGAGCCCATCCAAGACAATTCTTGCCAGGCATTGCCGCCCTCTGGGAGTGTACAATGTGTTGTGATATGTGACGTTCCTGTTGACCTATACAGTTTACTGTGACCACTCGGCCGTGTCCATGCTCGTGCAGATCCCTGATGCGGACCCAGGTGGCACCGGGGTTCCGGCTGGTGGTGGAGTACCTACTCGGAGCTGATCGACGGTCGCCCCAGTGGCCTGGATGTTGTCTGGGACCTTCTGCAGTTTTTCTGCAGCTTGCAAGATTTTATCGGTGGACTGGCCGTGGGCCCGGTTTGCATGTCTTTGCATTGTCTGTCCACCGTTCGTTGCTAGAAGCATGCATGTGACCATTCGTAGCATCTGGCTTGAGATTATTCACGTGTACATTCAAACGGCGTAGCGTTCTGACTTGTCTACCCTGAGTTATGGCCAAAACAGTGGTTTTGGGCCGGTTTTAGGACAGACCTTGCACTGCCGCATGCGACACCCGCCATGCTCCGCGGCAGGTACTTATGCCATGGACCTTTCATGTGTCATCTCTCTCTGCAAATGCTATTGAAGCATTCTGACACTTTGCCTTGTGTCCCCTAGCCAGACCCTTGCCGTTGTGTGCACGACTTGTGACTGTCGTCACCGTCTGACCAGGCACTGACGCCTAGTCAGCGGCAATATCGCTAGGAAGCTTCCACGTATTTTCTCACAATGTTGTGTCTCAGTGACTGGTGGAGCACACTGCACAATAAGAGCATTCATTTTACTACAGTTGTAGCCACCACTGTGCTCCCCTCCTCCCTAGCAACATCATCTCCTCTCCATCATCTACTTCCCTTTCTTCTACATCTACCTCCTCCCTGATCACTCAAGTTGGAGGTGAAGGACAAGGAAAGGACAAGCGTGGAAAGTCTGGTGGTGGGTGGGGTCACATGCAGGGCGGGTTTGTCAAAAGGGAAGGCTCCACTTCCTCCTCCTCTACCTCCTCCCATAAAATTTTGATGTCCTAGAACTGTGGAGTCACTTGATATTCTGCTTTGAAGTACCTAGCATCCCCAACAATGCCCGCCTGGCTTATTTCATGGGCGTGCTCCTCCTCTGTGCCTCCTCCTCCACTACCCCCTCCGGTTCTTCCATACCCAGCTCCACCAACGCAGCAGCCTACAACACTACTGTAGCCTCATTTCCACTGCCTTATTCCTAGAGGTGGCCTCCAGCATTTGGCGTTCTAGCCTTCTATGGCTCCCTTTTTGGACTGTACACTCTGTCGTCGTGGTTCTCGTCAAGCTCCACACAGAGGCACAAGTCCTCAGTTGTCTTCATGATCTCTAACCTACCTGTGGTCACTTGCGTGTGAGTGTGGTGGTTCTTTTCATGGATCTTCCTTTGGTGGTGTTCAGGGCTCTCTACCTATGGATGTTCCATAGACTGAGGAATGAAAATCTATCCACTTGCCGCGTTGTCTTGCTGCTTGTGGCTAGCATCTTCCTCTGCTCTCCTCTACTACTGTTGTGAGTTGTATCCCCATGTATGTGCGTGTGTTGGGTGGCTTCTGGATTGTTGACTCGAGGCCAACCACCATATGACATCCTCACGTGCATCGTTAATCTCCTTGGATCCTATTGGTTTTGTGCACTTTGTGCACACTAGCTTCAGCCACCTTCCTCTCATTCAAGGTGTTGGAATTGTACATTTTGTGGGTCCTGGAGGGGAGGTGTTCCTTGTATATGTGCTGTACACGGCTGCTCTTGAGTTGATTGTGCTCTCTATTACAGATCTTGGTGAAAAGGGCACGGAGGCCTCGACTAGCCATGGCATTGCCTCTGACGTGTACCACACCATTGGTTGTGTCCTCCTTTGTGGAACGCAGTACGATCCCATGTTCTACGGTGTATCCTCTTCTATTGTAGCTGATCTTGTTCATGTCGCTTGCTCAGCTTGCACTTGGCCTGGGTGCATCTACCTTCCCTGTCTCCTCTGTTCCTGATTTACTTGACTGCACTCAGGGGAAAATGCATCGGTCCCCTTTTTCCACCTGTGAGTACCTCACTGCTCATCCCCTCGAACATATTCTTTCGGACCTTGAAGGCCCTCTCGCTCACTATGTCATGGAAGGTGTTGATTATTATATCTTCTTCCTCACTGATGACTAATCTTGCATGCGCTGGGTCATTGCCCTTCGGCAATAGAGTGATTTTTGCTCCATTCCTAAGTCCTTGCTACTGCAAGCTGAGCTCGTATGCAGTCATTGCCTTGAAACATTTTTTCTCTGATTGCAATAGTTAGTTCATGGGACCCACTGCCTGTTTCTTGTCATCTTGTGGGATGTGTTTGGAGCCCTTGGCACCTACACACAAACAAAACAACGTCTCTAAACGTTGGAACCGTAGCCTCGGTGACGACATCCGCCACTTCTTGTTGAATCTGACCAACCTCTTCTCTCCTCTATTCAGATCACATGCTACGTGAATTTGATCTGGAATCATGTTCTCCACATTCCTCTTGCCTTTCATGTCACCTCCTTCAAACGCGAGTTCCGTAGCCAGAAAAAATTACGTCCGGATTGTGTCTAGGGTTGCAGTACTGTCGTTTGGTTTCCTGAGGACCTTTAGGATGGTAAGATTAGTCACTGCATTCCCCTTTGTACATTTCTAGGCGTCTCTGTCTTGTCTAAGGCTTGGCACTTTTAGGATGCTTACTTGTATCATGTCATTGGCTTGTGTAATGTCATGTTCTTTGAGGATGTTGTCCAACGTGATTTTTCTTGTGTCGCTCCCCCTTCTTCTCTTTTCTCACTCCATTGGCTGGGGAGGGGATGGGCTTATCTCAACCTCTGGTCTCCAGGCTCCATGGCCCACTCCCTCCACTGGTTCTCCATCCTTGACACAGTCACCACCGGCCGACCCCACTAACGGTGAGCCTTCCCATATGTCCTCACCCCCCAGTGCCCAGACTGCTTCCTCCCCAGAGTCGTTACCAGTCTTTGTGCCCTCTGACACTTTACCCTCAGAGTCGACACCTAGACCTACTAGTGTTTGTGCTTCAACACAATCCTCCTATTTCACCTCCTAACCTTGTGTTGTAGACCACTACACCTGTCGACACCCCAGAGTCATGTCGTGAGTCACAATTCGCTCTTGTTGTCAGCCTAGATCCATTTACTCGAGGAGAAAATCTTTACTCTCTCTCAACAGGCGGCCTCTCAGCCCTCTCACCGTTACATGCAATCCACTACATCCCAAACTTTTAGTAGACTATGAACTAGTCACACATGAGTTCCAAAGTTTCCTAGGCACCTCTTTTACAGGCTATGTCGTGGCCTGATTTGTGGCGATTGGAATCCCTAGACTCCCACGAGAGCCTTCCATTGCTTGACAGGCTTGAGCAGTAGCCGACGTTGACCTCTGGGAAAATGTGATACACGAGGAGTTACGTCCTCTCAAAACGCATGACATCTATGAGCTTGTGGATCTTCCAGCTGGCCATAAATCCGTCTCAAATCTTTGGTTCCTTCGACGCAATCTGAAGTCTAACGACAAGGTTGAGCGGTACAACGCCCTCCTCATCGATGGAAAAAGGGTTCTCTCAGGTCCTGGGAGTTAACTTTAATGAAACTTTCACTCTAGTCAGACGGTACACCACTGTTTTTGTGCTCTTGAGCCTTATCTGTAGCATGGCTGGGAAATGGAGTAGATGGATGTCAATAACACACTCCTATATGGAGGCTTTCATGAGAAGATTTTCATGGTTTAACCACCAGGCCTCGCCAATGGGAAACCAAGGTCTTGTGGCCACACAATGTTTTTTTGGGCCCTGAAGCCACCGCCATGCTGCTGCAACACGGAGATCATGTCCAATCTCAAGAGATGTTGCTATCGCCTTAGCATAGTCGACCCAACGCTCTTTTGGAGTGCTCTTTCAGAGCCCTTTGTGGCCATCCTTGTCTACGTAAATGACGTGCTACTTGCCTTCCTCGTCCTGCTACCGTATAGTCAATCAAGGCCCTCTTGTAGCCTAGGTACAAGATGAAGGATCTTGGCCTAGCTTGTGTTTCTTGGAGATGGAGCTAGAGCGCGACTGTGAGTGTCTCACTCCGCATGTGCATGAGGCGCCTTGTTTTGACAGCCTTGAAGAGTGCTTTGTCTCCCTGTAGGCAAATTTTCTTACTACGTCAATTTGCATGATGCCAGTAGGATAGCGCCTGCTGATGTCTCCCAATCTACCAGGAGTGGGGGAGACTGACGATGTCACCAATTACCTCAAAGTGATTGGATTCCTCATGTACACAACGACCATAATTTTAGAAGATGTGGCCTTCTTGGTCAATTTTCTGGCTCATTTCTCCAAGTGACCCCGTTAGAGGCAGCTTGAGGCTGCCCTGAATGTCATTTGCTATGATCTCTCTACATTAGGTGTTAGACTGTGCTATCGCGCACAATCCTCTGTGGTTGTTGATGGCTACAATGACAGTGAAGAAGTGCATGACACAGATGCACGCTGTCGTAGAAGATATAATCTCCCTTTCAATAGGACAGCTATTTCTTGTAGTAAACAGGGATGTGTTTCTGCAGCTCAAGTGAGACTGAGTACATGACGCTTGGTACACGTTTGTGTGGAAGAGTGTGGCTTTATTGTTTGTTGCATCAGTTCCGTGTGCATCACTTTCCACTGCGACAATTCAAGGACAAAAGAATTTGCTGAACACAACATGCATCATTCTCGCATGACGCACATCAACACTGAGCATCACTTTGAATGTGAGCGCATTGCTGCTGGAGAGGTTCATGTTGTCTGAGTTTATTCTTGTCAACAGAGTGCAGAGTTTATCACCAAGGCTCTCATATCCGCCATGTTCGAGGCATCTGTGCATGCTGTTGGTGTGATGTGTGCTCGTGATGCTCCTGATTGATTTTCTTGTCTTCTTTCCCTGATCTTGAGTTGTTGTTGCTTGTCTCATGGGCATCTTCCAGCGTCGCCCTCAAGTGTGTGGTCCATTGATCTGTATTGTTAACAAGGTGTGAACATGCAAGTGACCTGTTCACTCTGTCCACACATGCTGGCACACTAACTGAGTGCAAGAATGACACATGTTGTGTCCAATCTATATACTTTTTACAGCTTAGAGTTGTGACAATAAAAACCTGCATGCTTTACTGTGAGAGATCATGGAGCAAAACATGGTAGAGTGCATGCACCTTCATATGCTCGTGGTCAATGTGGTTGGCTAATTGTAGTCTTGAATGTTGTTTTTGCTACTGCATGTGTCTGGCCGTGTTGCTGTTCCCATGGAACCACTTGTCTGACTTATGTCGGTGTGTGAGAATCTGCCGTCAGCTCGCTGTCAATGGGTCGGGTCCAATCCCTGGGTGGCGGCCGGGTCCCATGCAATCCTCTTGCATTGGTGGCCGGGTCGACCACTTTCCATCAACTCGCTTTCCCGTTACACATGTGTATAATCTTGTGTACTCTTTCTACATACTCTTGTGTTCTCTAAAAACCTTAAGTGCAGGTTTCTACATCAATGGCATATGTGTGCCTCCTTGCTGTTAAATCCATGGGTGGTCACACAACCTAGGTTAAGCAACTGCTAGAAATCACACTATGGTTACAGATTCCCTAGAGGACAATGCCCAGAATACAAAAAATTAAAAACTTAAAAGATTCTGTAAGAAATATCCCCCACACCCTACACAGTGGCAAGAGTTTCTTGCACACCTTCAGACGCAAACAAATTTGTCCCTATTGTGATGTCAACCGTTTTTGTCTAAATACAGTAAATACATTAGCGTGTGAGCACTCAGCCATGTCCATTCTCATGTAGAACCTTGATCGAGACCAAGCTGGCACTGAAGCACCATCCTGTGGTGTTCCATCCATCTATTGTTGCGTGAAAGCTTCCAAGGCGTGTCTGACATTTGCGAGGCACTTTGTCCTTTTCAAAAGACCTTAGGGTTTTCTTGGTGGACTTGCCTTGGGACTCATTTTCATGTTTTTACATTGTGTGTCGACTTGTCAAAGCCGTACCTATCCATATGTCGTTGACGTGGGTTGTTCCAATCGTTGTATTTGGCTGGAGACTCAACATTCATAGGTTCAGGGGATGCTATGATCGAATGCCTGTGCGATCTTGTTTTGGGCCTGTTTTTTGGTAAATTCTATTTCCTTCCAACGTCACTTGTTGTGTGCCACGACAGCTACTTCAGCTCTGAGCTTGTCAGTTTCCCTCTCTCTCTCTCTCTCCATCCATGTTTAATTCTTGAATCTTTATGACCACGGACCATCTCAGGATGGAGGAAATCCAGCGTGCACAAGGCTCATGAAGGGGAGACGCGATGAGACAAATGTGCATGGCACTCTAAGTGTAGTAGATGCATTCAGTTGTGCAAGGCCACAGAAACGTAGCGGGGTCAAGGCCAAGTGCGGGCTGTGTGCCAAGCATAGTGCAAGTGATAGAGGTGCGTACGTTACAGAGGCGATGGTATAGAAGGTGAGTATGCTGCAAAGACATCGTGCTCGTGAGAAAAACGTATGTCCCGTCCGAGGATGGCAGAGAACACAGAGGACAGATGAGTGACATACCATAGGTTGTCACATGACTCTACATGTAGCATCGCACGACTAGATGGAAAAAGAGTGACTATGCCAATGCCACAAGAGTGCAAAACAACCATGCTCATGTGGTCCAGAGCAGTGATGGAGACCAAGCTCAAGGCCAGGCACATCCAATGCATCGATGACAGAGGCATTGCTAGATGGAACCCAAAAGCGAAAAAGAACCAACACCACAAACAAGAAGCACCTGGCCAAACCGAATCCGGACACTGTGGACATGGCCAACCGGGCCAAGCGCACTAAATGCCTGGTCGCATATTATCGTGTGATGCATCGCGTCGGAGTCGATGATCCAATTGGCATCAGGGTCACAGACATACACAGTAACATTACATTGAGCGACCTTACATGACTAAGAAAAATGGGCACTGTGGAGGAGACTGAGATGCAAAGAATGCCTGCCAGTTGTCAAGCTAGTGAAGATCATCCAGTATGGGGGTAGGAACTCGACGGACATCTACACGAGGGTAATGAAAGAGATCAGTCTCAGTTTGTAAGCTTTCTATGACCTCTTGGTTGGCGGATATACAACACCCACTTCCCTAAAGATGGTGAGGGAGGATACCGAGGAAATGCCTGATGATCTGCTCCACCTGACACTTGTGAGTAGAGGGCCCAAGAGCTGGGAGGTAGTGCAAGGTGGCCATGCCAGAGGGTGGCACAAAGGGGTAAGTGAGTTGCAATGGTGGAGATGATTACACCAGATGAGGAGTCTATGCAAGAACAGGTTCCATGGAGAGCATAGGACGGGTCAAGAACCTAGTCGCAACTGCTCCCGCACTGGTGGAGGAGGAGGTTACTAAGGAATTGGAGGAAGCACCAATAGGGGAGGCAGTGGTAACTGCAACCAAACCAAGGTATTGCTAATTCTATGGGCGCAAGGTTGTGATAACACAAGACTCATAAGTAGATAATGGACAGGTGTACCAGCCATGACCCAGCTGGCCACAGCTGTTGCATATGATTGTGTTACCATGGGAGGAGCTGCTGTGGGAAGGCTACTCGGTCTCCCCCTTCTCCTTCTTCCTGTGTCCTCCATTTCCATGGCCTTTATCGCGCATGGCTTTAGTGGCACTAGGTGTCCTGAACAATGGAGCTGTAGAAGAGGTGGACTTGACTGTTACCAATGTTGATGTGTCTCCACACTAAAGGCGAGTCCGCCTGTAGTGTTCAAGACACTCTAGAATGACCATTCAGGAGGGTCTTGATTTGCCTCCTCCAATGTCAGGAACCAGGGGTAGAACCAAGACCTCATAGTTCCCAGAGACACCATGGCCTCCAGAATGTCAAGGTCAAAGTCAACGAGGATTTTGCGTTGTTGGAGGTAGTACCATTCTTAATGGTGAGGAAGAAGGCCGGCAAATGCGGACCAGCCTTGCTGACTTCTATCTCAACATTCTGCAGGCCATGGTGTCTCAAGGAACTCTGATTTCTTGGTTCTACTCCTGGTTCCTGGCATGGGAGGATGCAATTCAAGACCCTCCAGAATGGCCATTATGGAGTCTTGAATTGCCTCCTTCCATTTCACAAACCAAGGGTAGAACCAAGACATCAGAGTTCCTTGAGACACCATGGCCTGCAGAATGTTGAGTTCAAATTCCACGAGGATTTTGGGTTGTCGGAGGCAGTACCATTCTTGATGGTGAGGAGGAAGGCCGGCAAAGGCGGACCAGCCTTCTCGAGTCGAAGTAGACGATCCTGCGCATGGTGCAAACAGGCGGTATCAGACTCGGAGTCACCCAACTTGAGGTTGTTGAAATTCCCTAGAAGGTAGCTCATGGTGGCCTAATCCGGAGCACGGTAGGGATGAGTGAGGGTTCTCCAAGCCTCACGAGGGTCAGGGTTGATGCTAGCAATAGCATCACAAATGAAGGGCTCCACGTATGTGCAATCAATCTCTGGTGCAATGAAGATTAGAGCCATAGCTGCACAACTTGTGTGGAACAACTACTTGAGGTTGGAGGAGTCATACCTTAGGGTGTAGTATGGCCAAAGACCCACATCCTATGGCCAAAGTTTAATAAGACAACTCCCAGGACGTGATCTGTCTCCCTTCCAGCTGTGATGGTGATGTCTCAAAATCCTTTGACCTGCACTGAGTATAGGCTGCACAGCCTACAGACCGTAAGACGCTGGAGACAACCTGTTTCTTTTGGTGCTCTTGCTACTAGGCTACTGTCAGCTGCAGAGTAAATCATGGGACCATACTAGCCAAAGAGAAGTAGTTGAATAGATGTTGCTGTCTGAGAAGACTCTAAGGCCAAGTTGGTGCAAGGGGAGCTGGAGTGCGGATTGCCCCTGAAGCCTTTGAGGGTCCATCTGGACAAGGTGTCGTGCAAGGTGAACTTTTGCACGTGCCCGATGGATACCTATGACGCCATTCTCGGGCGTGACTGGTTGCACCGGCGGAATCTTGCTGTGGATTGGGTGCGTGGCCAGGTAAAAGTGAAGAAATGCGGGGAGCAAATCATTTTGCCGTAATGGGCAGAGGAGAAAGGCTCCAAGGTAGGCAAGGTGCCATAGTTGAGTTACGTGCAACTGAAGCACTGTCAGCACAAGGGGGACCAAGTGTGCCGCTTGTGGGTGCGGCAAAAGGTAGCAGCTGAAGAGGTGGAAGTGTTGACAGTAGAGGCAACGCCACAAGAGGGAGACCAGCAGAAAACACCAGCATTAGAGCTGTCGGAAGGCATCAAGGGAGTGTTAGACAGCTATAGTGACGTGTTTCTTGCTGAGTTGCCATCAGGTTTACCACCAAAGCGGGTCATTTACCACAGAATTGAGCTGGTCCCTGGAGCAAATCCAAGGGTGCAGGCTGCTCATCGCATGAGCGATAATGAGCTGGGTGAGCTGAAGAAGTAGTTGGAGGAGCTAACAGAATAGGGGTTCATCAGACAATCGATGTCACCCTACGCTGCACCAGTCCTCTTTGTGAAGAAGAAGACATGGGAGCTATGTATGTACGTGGACTATCACACACTGAACAATGTAACGATCAAGAACCGGTACCCGCTACCAAGGATCAAGGAGCTGTTTCACCAGCTGAGGGGAGAGCAATACTTCAGCAAGATTGACTTGTGCTTAGGGTACCATCAGATCCGGATTGCGGAGCAGGATGTGGAGAAGATGGCGTTTTGGATCCGGTACGGCCATTTCAAGTACCTCGTGATGCCGTTTGGATTATCCAATGCTCCTGCAACATTCATGAGCCTCATGAACAAGATCTTCCACCCTCACTCGGACCAATTTGTGGTGGTGTTCCTCGATGACATCCTCTTCTACTCCTTAACTCTAGATGAGCATTAGAAATGCCTTCGGCAGGTGTTGGACATTCTTCGGAAAGAGAAGCTGTTTGCGAATCTCTCCAAGTGTGAGTTCCAGAAGAACAAGGTGGGGTTCCTTGGGCACATTGTGAGCGGCTAGGGTCTCCACATGGACCCAAAGAAGGTAGAAGCGATGAAGTAGTGGCCAACACCAAAGTGCGTGCGTGACATCCAGGTATTCCTGGGGTTTGTCAACTACTACCGGAAATTCATCCGGGGGTATGCAAAGAAGGGTGCACCCCTGACCCAGCTGCTACGCAAGGATCACTAGTGGGAACGGGGCGTGAAAGAGCAGACGAGCTTTAAGGAGCTCAAGACTGCAATGTGTGACGCTCCGGTCGTGGTGCATTTGGATTCATCCTAGGAGTACGTCATGGCGATGGACGCAAGCGACTATGCTATTGGGGTGGTGCTCATATAGGATCACGGAAAGGGGCTGCGTCAGATTGCGTACACGTCTTGCAAGTTGCAAGGGACGGAGCTAAACTACGCAATCCATTAAAAGGAGATGTTGGTGGTGATCCATGCGTTCAAGCATTGGAGGTGCTACCTCGAGTCGTGGTGTTGTGTGGTCTTCACGGATCATTACGCCCTGAAGTACCTGAAGACACAACCGAATCTCAGCTATCGGTAAACTCGGTGGATGGAATTCTTGGAAAGACGTTTTGAATACAAGATCCAGTACAAGCCTGGGAAGGTGAATCCGGCAAATCCTCTGTCAAGGAGGCTGGATTTGAGCCTCAATGCCATCTCAGTGCTGATGGGATCTCCAGTCATGCATAGCCTGTTCAAGCATGGCTATGGCGCAGACGGTGAGTTCACGCGTGGTGCACTAAAAGACGCAATGTGGGATGGAGTGTATTGGCGAAGGGGGCAGGAGCAGAGAATTTTCGTGCCGGACTATGCGCCATTGAAGCAGTTATTGCTGGAGGAGGCGCATGACACCCACTACTCGGGTCACTTCAGCGTCGACAAGATGCTCAAAGCCTTGGCATGCCAACACTAGTGGCCGTCAATGGAAACTGATTGCAAGAGGTTCGTGAGTAGCTGCGATGTATGCCAATGCATCAAGGCGCGGAGGACTAAGCCACCATGGGAGCTATAACCATTTCTTATACGTGAGAGGCCATGGACAGACATCTCGCTCGACTTCATTGGCGGGTTGCCTGTGACGCAACAGGGCAACAACACGGTGTTGGTGGTAGAGGACCGGTTTTCCAATGTGGCACATTTCATCGCATGTTCTGAGAGCATCACAATTGTCGGGATAGCTCAAATCCTCCTTAGTCATGTCATCAAGTTGCATGGAGTGCCGCAGTTGGTGGTCTCAGATCGCGATCCACGCTTCGCTTCATGATTCTGGAGAGATCTCATGGAGAAGCTGGGCACGCGGGTGCAAGTGACCACTTCATACCACCCATAGAGCGATGGGAGGACAAAGCACACGAACCAGACTTTGGAGCAATTATTACGAAGCAAGGTTCCACCGGATGGAGAGGGTTGGGAGGAGAAGCTCGGAGTGGCAGAGTTTGCCTACAAATCAACAGTGCCAGCATCAACAGGAAAGTCACCATTTGAGGTGGTCTATGGCCACCAGCCACTGGGCCCAACCACCCTTGCTACGTCAACATCTCTTCCGGCTATGCAGCAGATTAGTGAAGGGTTTTCCACCACTTGGGACGTGGTGCGGCAATGACTGTTGAAGGCACAGAAGTAGCAGAAGCGGCAGGCAGATAACCATCGCTCTGCAAAGGAGTTCCAAGTGGACGATCAAGTGCTGCCGAACTCTGCTAACCTATAGCTGCTGGGAGTTGGGATTCCCAAGCTGAAGCTGCGATGGGTGGGTCCGTTTTGCATTCTGGAGAAGCGGTTGGCTGTATCATACAAGCTGGAGCTGCCAGCTCACTACACCATCCACCCGGTGTTCCACATCTCCTTGCTTCATGCCTACCGCGACCCTAACACCTTCTTCCAGGGTCGCGGGATGACTCCACCTCCTACTGTCCAGGCTAAAGGAAATGAGGAGTTTGAGGTAGAAAAGATTCTGGCGGACCGCCAGAGGGGACGTCGCCGTAAGTTTCTAGTGTAGTGGAAGGGGTACCCGGCGGAGTACAATTCTTGGGAGCTAGAGGCCAATTTCCATGTTGGGATTACCAACACTCTTATCCAGGAGTATCTCAGGCACGTCGAGAACGGGAGGGGGGGGGGAATGCAATGAGGTACCCACCTTTTTTTGGCATACTCAGGGCCTCGTCTGAGTTTTGGGGGCATGCAGGCCTTTTTCCGCTTATCGGAAATCCAAGTTGCGGTCGGGCTCACCTCCACTCGGCCGCCGATGCGAGGAGGAGGAGGAGGAGCGAGCGTGCAAGCAAGCGCCGGTGTGGAGTTCACGCCGGTGCTAGGGGGCTATTTTGTGCGAACTCTCGTGCGGCATTCCGAACACGCCACGCGAGGGTGGCTGTCGCCCTCGGCGAATAGCGTGTGGGACACGCTATCCGCTGAGGGGTTCTCTCTGGCGGGAGCTCCCGACATCGAGCGCGGTCAGCGGGAAAGCTTGGAATGGTGACTGCGACCGTGCGACGGTTCCAGTACCACGTATCCATCACGGTGACCACACCCACTGCCGGGAGGCATACGAGCGCAACAATCGGCTTGCCGAGAAATAGGATGGAGTGTCGATCTACCTGATCGACAGCCGAGGACTTCTAGCACAAGTCACCAGGTGCAAGGAGGGCACCAAGTTCAGGTGCAAGTAGGGCACCAAGTTCAGGTGCAAGTAGGGCACCAAGTGCAGGTGCAAGTAGCTTGATGTAACAAGCTAGGAAAGCAATAGGCTGAAGCGTGGGCTGGCCGGCCGAACAGCATAAATTCCCTGTACTCAGTTCAGTCTAATTAAGCTGGATTTTCCAGCTCTGGCTTCAAGACTTCTCCAAGTCTATCTGTCCGCTGTGATTGTGCTCTCCACACACTAAAGCTTCATCTCCAAAGAGCACACACTCTCACAATTGGTCTATGGATTCCAATGAGTATCCGGTCCCGCACCCAGGCGATCCACTCGCAGCATCGCGAGTGGCGATCTCTGCACAAAGACCCTAGGCCTGACTGTCCGCACTGAGCACAGAGAGGTACATCAAGCATACCCATTAGGACACAATCTCGTCACTCGTGAGTTTTATATCACTTGTGATGCAGCAGCTGACCTTGTGGTCGTCAGGCCCAGTTCTAAGGCATGTACATTTACCATTCAGAGCTCTCCCTCTATGGCGCTTGATTCGGGCACACTGAGGGAAGCTCTCTCATCATTGGATGCAGACGCCTGATGTGTTACCTGTGAGGATGAGCTTTGCGCCATCCGAGAGCACGGAGTTAATGATCTAGTCGACCTTTCACTTGGGAGGAAGGCTATTCAAGTCAAGTGGGTCTTTCGCAAGAAAGTGAAGCCGGATGGCTCACTAGAAAGCCACAAGGCTCGTTTGGTTGTCAAGGGGTCCTATGAGATCAAGGGTATCAATTACACTGACACCTTTGCCCATTTCAATCGCATGACCTCAGCTTGCGATCTGTTTAGTGTAGTAGCTCAACATGACTGAGAACTACACCAAATGGATGTGAACAATGTGTTCCTCCATGGCTCTTTGGATGAGGGGATTTCCGTGGCTTAGCCACCACGCCTTGAGAACGCTGCCAAGGTTTGGCGCTTGCACAAGTCCTTCCTCGGCCTCAAGCAGTCTCCTTGGTGTTGGAACCAGGAGATCACTGGCACTCTGACTCGTGCGGGATATGTATGGAGTAAGGCAGATCCCTTTCTCTTTATCCGATGGACACATGAGCGGTTCCCCGCTATCCTAGTCTATCTGGACCACCTTCCGATCGCGTCTCCTTCCAAGGAGGCCGTGAAGGAGGCCAAGTCGGTCCTCCCGACTGCCTATAGGATGAAGGATCTTGGTCTTGGAACGGTGGTTCTTGGCATGGAGATCGTGCGAGACCGCAGACGTCGGACACTTCTGTTGCATGAGGCCCGACACGTACGTGTTGTGCTGAAGCGCTTGAGTGACCTTGGCGTAGTGCCCACGACCTCCACACCTCTCACACCTTACGGGCAGGATTCCCTAAAGGTGGATGATCCCACACAGTTGGGGGAGACAATGGATGTGACGTTCTACCTCCGCCACATCGGATCTCTGATGTACCTGGCCACTACCACATGCCCCGACATCGCCTTCGTCGTCAACCTCCTTGCACAATTTTTGCAAGCTCCATGTGCTAGAGCCCTTCATGCGGCTATGCGAGTGGTGCGGTACGTGGTTTCTACACCGTACCTCGGACATTGCTTTCACCGGAAGTGTTTGGTGATTCTTGACGGCTACATCGACAGCGACTAGGCCCGGAGTCCAGACGGACGCAGTCGCACCGTTTACGTGTTCTTGCTTGGTGGTACCGCTCTGTCCTGACACAACTGGAAGCAAGGCTGCATTTTATGTAGCTTGTCGCAGGCAGAGTATGTTGCTCTGGGTGCAGGGGCTGCTAAGGCAGTGTGGCTGAAGCGCCTATTCCTCGAGCAGGGTCAATCAGTACCTGCCATTCTGCTTCACTATGACAACCACAATGCTCTTGCCATAGCAAAGAACTCTGATGTCTTTCACCCTCGCACAAAGCACATTGCGGTTGAGCATTACTTTGTGCGTGATCTGATGGAGCGACTCGTGATCTCTATTCTATGGGTTATCACTGACATGCAACCTGCTGAATTCTTGGCGAAGGCACTAGCACGCGAAGAGTTTCTGGTGGCCATTGGTTCTATTGGGCTTCGTCCCCTTGTCGGAGAGTGGTTGAGTGCAGGGTGTCTGTGTCTCAGTCACGACTGTTTCTACACTCGTTGTTCTACTCTTTTCAGTCCTGCAAGCGTATGGACATGCATACCATCGGGTCATGGGGGAGTGTTGTGATTTGTGACCTTTTCTGTCGGCCATTACAATTTACTGTGACCACTCGGCCGTGTCCATGCTTGTGCAGATTTGTGATGCAGCCCCAGGTGGTACCAGTGCGTTGTCTAGTGGTGGAATACCAGCATGGAGCTGACCGAAATTCGTCCCAGAGCTTTGGATGCTGCCTGGGACTGTTGTGATTTGTGACGTTCTTGTACAGTCTACTGTGACCACTCGGCTATCTCCATACTCGTGTAGATCCCTGAGGCGGGCCCTGGTGACACCAGTGCGATGACTGGCGGTGGACTACCAGCTTGGAGCTGGCCGACTACCGCTCCAGAGCCCCGGACACTGCCGGGACTTCCTGCTATTTTTCTGCAGCTTGTAGGAGTTTTTCGGCGGACTGGCCATGAGCCCGATTTGCATTTTTTGTATTGTGTTTCCACTGTTTGATGATGGATGCATGCATGTGACCAGTCGTAGCGTCCCTCTTGTGATTCTGCACGTCTAGGTTTAGACGGAGTAGCATTCTGACATGTGTGCGCAGAGTAATGGCAAAAACAGTGGTTTTGGGCCGGTTTTAGGACAGCTCTTGGACCGCCGCGTGCGACACCCGTTGTGCCATGGTATTTATGCCATGGAACTGTCATTTGTCATTACTCTCTACAAATGGTATTGAAGCATTCTGACACTTTGCCTTGTGTCCCCAAGCCAAACTCTTGCAGTTGCGTGCACGACTTGTGACTGTCGTCACTGTCTGATTAGGCACTGACGCCTAGTCAACGGGAGTGTTGCTAGGAAAATTCCTTGCATCTTTTCATGGTATCAGAGTTGTGAGACAGTTCTAACTGAGCTGCGCAGCAGAGACGCAGCAGAGCAGCAGCAGTGAGAGTCACCGCTACAGCAGATCCACTACAGCTTGTCGAAGACAGCCGGTCGCCGTCAACGCAACCCACACCCATCACGAGAGACCGTAGCAGCGGCGTTGCCACCGTGACAGCAACAGCATAGCAACAGAGTAGTAGTAGCAATAGCGTCATAGCAGCAACTACATCAGCGTGTGGCGGCTGTAGCGAGTGTAGCCACAGTCCACAGCCGCAGCGGCGGCCGCGGCAACAGCAGCGTAGTGCAGTAGCGGTAGCAGCAGCAGAGCAGTAGCAGCGGCGACAACAGCAACGCAGTAACAGTAGTGGCAGCCATGGCGGCAGCAGCAGAGCAGCAACAGCTACAGCAAGAACAGCGCAACAACGGAAACAGCAGCAACGCAATGGTAGCGGCAGCGAGGAGCAGCCGCAGCGTGCAATAGCAGCAGCGGCATTGCGCAACCGCTACTGCCACTGCTGCACAAGTAGCCACGTAGCTGCTGCTACAACTGACAACACAGTTGCAGCAGCAGCTGAGTAGAAGCTGCTGTGCAGCTTCCGCGCAGCTTCTGCGTAGCCGCTGCGGAGCGGCTACACGCTCGCGCAGAACCGCGAGAGAAAACAAACAAACAAAAAAGGGGGGGGACAGGAGGGGGAGTCGAGCTGACGTCAGCATTTTTGCTTGCTGACATCATCAGGTCATGCTGACGTCAGCAACCACCTGTTGACATCAGCATCATACTTAGCCAAATCTTTGGCCGGACAGTCAAAAGCTGCTAGCGTCTCAACTCCTCGAGAAACGTTGAAGCTTTTGTCGTCCGACAAACCTGACCTGTCGACCCATACTGAGAGGCGACATGAACTCATTTGACAACAAGAGGGAGGGGACAGGTGATCCATCCTCCTCTTCTTCAGGGGTCCTGAACCCATGCTCGCAGGCCATTGAGGACCTGCGGAGCCAGCAGGATGAGATGCGTCGCCTACAGCGGGAGCAAACTTAGGCCATCCGCACGCTGACGGAGCTTCTGCGTGCCCCGTCAACGGTCCCACGACAAGTTTCCGAGGGAGCTGCCGGCGTCGCAGTCTCTACACAACAGTCGGCTCAGGCACCCATGACAGGAGCTAGACCTGACCCACCACCTCCTGACCTCCTGGATCATGATCCATTCATGCCAAGCATCACAGGCGACTCCCCGAATCATGAGATGCGAGTTCTGCACCTTCGTCAGCTGCAGACGGGCACCAGATCTCCACGGTCTCCTCCGATATGATCGTCACCCGACTATCCCGGTGACTATCCCCTTCCAGGAGTCTTCCCCGTCCCGCATCCTCCTCGGCCTGCAGTTGCTCTCCCCACGGAGAGGCAACCCAAGGACTTTGAGACACCACCTCCATAGTACATCAATGAGGACGGCTACGACTGCTGGGAGATCCTCTTTCAGGTTTTGGCCACTTGAGAGGGAGTGTGGCCCTACTACCACAGCCTGTATCAGCCTACAGACCCAACACAGGTGCTGACAGCAGCCTGGGCGATGCACAGACTCCTATATAGCATGCCACGGGAGACCGTTGTCGATTTCCGCCCCTTCCTTGGCGAGGCCGGCATAGGCACCGGTGCCGATCCATGCGGAGGTTGGGATCTGGCCTTATCCCTACTGGCCGCAGAAACGCATGCCACTTGTACAGCACACACTCGTGCCTTCCACTCTCTCTGTCATGGGCCTGCAGAGCCTGCAACCGGTTACTGGCGACGCGCCATGCGCATCTACACACGCCTTGGGACCTCAGGAGGGGGACAACTGTGGGCGCTCCGTACGATGATGCTCGGAGTTTGCCTTGAGTACGCTTACATCTTCACACGGTACAGCGACGCTGTCCTTGAGCCCTTTTCAGCCACTCTACAGGGCGCACCAGCTCTTCCTCCACGTGACTTCAGCCCGCGAGGCAGTCGTGGCCCATCAGGAGACTTCTCTTACTGCAGCAGTTGTCGCATCACCACCATCTTCCCTCCTGCAGTCTCCTTCTTCATCCTCCATCACGTCCTCATCTTCCTCCTCCTCTTCGGCCCTGCCCACACCCACTCAGATACAGGGTGTTGTAGTAACAGCCCAAGGGAAGAAGAAGAAGGGGAAGCGTGGATCAGGTTAGCAGCAGTCCCAGCAGCAGTCATCATCCAGTGGTAGCAGTGGACGTTCTGTTCACTGCTACAACTGTGGAGGCACCCATCGATACACCGAGTGCCAGCAGCCGCTCGACTGGGCGCGGATTACTCGTGGGCTCTAGGTTGCACACGCCCTCCATTCCACGTCCAGCATGACATCCTCGCCATCCTCCGGACGCGTGGCGGCCACGACTGTAGTTGTTCCTGCTTCCTCACCGGCGAGTAGATGTGATCTCGACCCACACGACCGCACCATTGCTGAGCTCTGACACCTTCTGGCACTCCGCTTTCAGGGAGGTGCAAGTGTGTTATCATCGTCGGGTGGTCCACAAACTGTCTGTCCGTCCGTTCCTATGGGTCGTGACGACGGATGTGGGGGAGCAGAGTCAGCATGTGATGATGATGGGCCTGACTCATACATTTGTGCCCTGCGTCATTCCTCCCCACTGACTACTCAATGTCCCTCTGATCCCGAGTGTTCCATTGCCCGTTGTATAGTGACGTCGACCAGTCGTGACTCTGGTGGCACTTGGATCATTGATTGTGATGCCACTCATCACATGAGGTGTTGTCGTAGTGATTTTGTTGTTCTCGGTCTTGTCATGTCTGTCCGTTCCGTCCGTATAGGCTCTGGTCAGTCCTTGCCAGTCCATGGTGTTGGGGTTGTATGCTTCGACGGTCCATCTGGCCCCTTGTACCTTTCCGACGTGTTGTTTGTGCCTGATCTTGAGCTCAGCCTGCTTTTTGTGCGTGCCTGCACACTGGTGGGTCTCTCTGTGGAGCATACCGCAAACTCAGCGACTGTGACTGCTACTGATACTCACAACGTTGTCCTTCGTGCCTTGGTAATTGATGATCTTTACTGTGTGTCCCGGGCCTCTTCCTTTTTGCTCTCCTTCCTCCTCCGGTCGGGTCATGGTCACTGGTGTTCTATCTCCAGAACACCAGCGGTTGCTTCATCGCCGTCTGTGTCACGTGGGCTCCGATACTATGTCAAAGCTCATTCGGACACAACCAGCTCTCGGTCTTGACACGGCTTCCTTCGAGAAGCCACCCAAGACCCACTGTCTCTTTTGCGCTCATGGGAAGATGCATCGATGCACCTACCCTGAATCTCGTTCCCAAGCACTTCGGCCTCTCGAGCTAGTTCACTCAGACCTTCTCAGTCTTCTTCTGGTCGAGTCCCTATCTGATCGGGGCCGGTATGTTCTGACTCTGACTTACGACTTTACCCAGATGCGGTGGGTCTATAACTTGCGTCAGAAGAGCGATGCCGCCCTTGCGGTTCGACTCTGGCTAGTGATGGCTGAGCGTCAGTCCCGTCACATGCTACATGCTTTCCGTTTAGTTCGTGGTGGTGAGTTCCTTGGCAAGATGGACGGGATCTTTGCTGAGCAGGGGATTTTTCACCAGGTCTCCGCTCTTACTACCCCTCAGCAGAACGGTGTTTCCGAGCGATGGAACTGCACCATGGAGGATGTGGTTTGCGCTATGCGGTGTGAGTGTGGTCTACCTAAGTCCTTTGTCTTTGAGGGTTTTGCCTACATGACTTGGGTCTGGAACCGCCTCCCGCACGGTCCGCTTCCAGACCATATTATACCGTATGAGCTCTGGTTTGGACACCATGCTGACCTTCGTCTCGCTCGTGTCTGGGGATCCTTGGCCTCCGTGTGGTACATTGAGGACAAGCAAGGGTCCAAGGTCTCACCTCGGGGCCGCGTGTGTGCCTTCATAGGCATTTCCCCGCGATCGAAGGCCTGGCGCTTCTGGGACCCTACTAGTCGTTGCATCATTGAGTCACGGGACGTGCTCTTTTTCGAGTCTCTCACTTACCGTGACCTGCCTTTGATCACGACACTCTCCGCCACACATGTTCCTACCTTTGAGGGTCCTCGACGTAGAGGGGAGACTTCTATGCCAGCGAACACCTAGGCTGATGTGTCCTTTCGAGCGCCGCTCACCTCTTGGTCTCCGGCCCTTCATGACCACGTGATCATCGCCGTCAGTCCAGAGACCTCGCCCGTACAGCCTGTTTCACACCCCATAGGTGCCCCTGTTTCTGTTCCCGCGCCTACTTCTGTGCTTGTATCTGCGTCTACTGGCACTCTTGTTTCTATGTCTGGTCCAGTCTCGCCTACTCCCATATCTACTCCTTCTAGCACTCCTACCTCTGTGTCATGTCCAGTCTTGCCTGCTCCTTCTGTCATACCGAGCCCCGTGTCCCGCACACAGGCATCTCCTCGCACGGCATCACCAGCCTTGCCTCAATCCCCACCAGCTGTGGTCGTGCCTGTCCCTGAGCCTGAGGTGCGCCCCTTGAGCTCCGGTTACTCCCGTGAGCCCGGTGGCCGCCTTCGACCACTGGTTTCCAGAGCTCAGCGAGCGTCGGGCCCCGCACCTAGGCGCCCCTCTCGCAGCATTGCAAATGGTGACCCCGGCACAAAGGCCCTAGGCCTGAGTGTCTGCACTGAGCTCACAGAGGTACATCCTGCATGCCCCGTAGGGCACGATCTTGTCACTCGCGATTTCCATATCGCTTGTGATGTAGCAGCTGATCTTGTGGTCGTCAGGCCTAGCACCGAGGCGTGTGCCCTTGCCACACAGAGCTCTCCCCCTGTGGCGCCCAACCCGGGCACCTTGAGGGAAGCTCTCTCATCACAGGATGCTGACGCTTGGTATGCTGCCTGCTAGGATGAGCTTCACGCTATTCGAGAGCATAGAGTCTATGAGCTTGTCGACCTTCTGCCTAGGAGGAAGGCTATTCAGGTCAAGTGGGTCTTTCGCAAGAAAGTGAAGCTGAATGGTTCACTGGAATACTACAAGGCGTGCTTGATCGTCAAGGGGTACTCTCAGATTGAGGGTGTCAATGACAGTGACACCTTTGCCCCTGGAGAGCGCATGACCTCAGCTTGAGCTCTGTTTGGTGTAGTGGCTCAGCAGGATTTGGAACTGCACCAGATGGATGTGAACAATGCGTTCCTCCATGGCTCTTTGGATGAGGAGATTTATGTGGCTCAGCCACCAGGCTTTGAGGACGGTGACAAGGTCTGGCGCTTGCGCAAGTCCTTTTACGCCCTCAAGCAGTCTCTGCGGTGTTGGAACCAGGAGATCAATGGCACTTTGACCCGTGCGGGATATATACAGGGCGAGGCAGATTCCTTTCTCTTCATCCTACCGACATTCGAGCAGTTGACCGCCATCTTGGTCTATGTCGATGACCTTCTGATCGCGCCTCCGTCCCTGGATGCCGTGAAGGAGGCCAAGGCTGTCCTTCAGACTGCCTACAAGATGAAGGACCTCGGTCCTACATCGGTGTTTCTTGGTATGGAGATCGTGCGAGATCGCAGGCATCGGACACTGTTGCTACATCTGCCCCGATACGCACGAGTCGTGGGGGAGCATTTCAGCGACCTCCTTGGTCCAGTGCCCACCGCTTGCACACCTCTTACACTTGATGGGCAGGACGACTTGAAGGTGGATGATCCCACACAACTGGGGGAGACTGTGGATGTGACCTTGTACCTCCGTCTCGTCGGGTCTCTGATGTACCTGGCCACTACTACACGTCCTGACATCGCTTTTGCTGTCAACCTCCTTGCTCAGTTCTCGCAAGCTCCACGTGCCAGAGCCCTTCACGCGGCTGTCCGAGTGGTGCGGTACGTGGTCTCCACGTGGTACCTCGGACTCTGCTTTCATCGGCAGTGCTCGATGGTCCTTGACGGCTACACTAATGCGTGAAGGGCTGGTTGCGACTGGGCCTGGAGCCCAGATGGACGCAGTCGTACTGGCTACGTGTTCCTGCTGGGTGGTACCGCTCTGTCTTGGCGTAGTGGGAAGCAGGGCTGCATCGCACGTAGCTTGTCGGAGGCAGAGTACGTTGCTTTGGGCGCAGGGGCTGCTGAGGCGGTATGGCTGTAGCGCGTATTTCTTGACCTTGGTCAGTCAGTACCCGCCATTGTGGTTCGTTGCGACAACCTGAGTGCTCTCGCCATTGCGGCAAACTTCGGTGCCTTCACGCTCACACAAAGCACATTGCGGTTGAGCATCACTTTGTGCGTGATCTGGTGGAGCGACAAGTGATCTCCGTCATGTGGGTTGGCACCGACATGTAGCGTGCTGATTTCTTGACAAAGGCACTAGCTCGCGAGTGCTAGTGCTTGGTGGCCATTCGTTCTATTGGGCTTTGCCCCATGCCTGAGAGTGGTTGAGTGCGAGATGTGTGTCCGTGTCCCATCTGTTTTACACACACTATTGTACTCGTCCTAGTGTTGCACGTGTATGGCCATGCGTACCATCGGGTCATGGGGGAGTGTTGTGATTTGTGACGTTCTTGTACAGTCTACTGTGACCACTCGGCTGTGTCCATACTCGTGCAGATCCCTGAGGCGGGCCCTGGTGACACCGGTGCGATGATTGGCAGCGGACTACCAGCTTGGAGCTGGCCGACTACCGATCCAAAGCCCCGGACACTGCCGTGACTTCCTGCTGTTTTTTCTATAGCTTGCAAGAGTTCTTTGGCGGACTGGCCATGAGCCCTATTTGCATGTTTTTGCATTGCGTGTCCACCGTCTGATGATAGATGCATGCATGTGACCAGTTGTAGTGTCCGTCTTGTGATCTTGCACGTCTAGGTTCAGACAGCATAGCATTCTGACATGTGTGCGTAGAGTTATGGCCAAAACAATGGTTTTGGACCGGTTTTAGGACAGCTCTTGGACCGCCGTGTGCGACACCCACTGTGCGCCGCGGCAGGTATTTGTGCAATGGACCTGTCATTTGTCATTTCTCTCAGCAAATGCTATTAAAGCATTAAGACACTTTGCCTTGTCTCTCCTAGCCAAACTCTTGTCGTTGCGTGCACGACTTGTGAATGTCGTCACCGTCTGATCAGGCAGTGACGCCTGGTCAACGGGAGTGTTGCTAGGAAGCTTCCTTGCATCTTCTCATGGTATCAGAGCAGTGAGACAGTTCTCACTAAGCTGCACAGCAGAGACGCAGTAGAGCAATAGCAGTGAGAGTCACCGCTGCAGCACATCCACTGGGGTCTGTTGGAGACAGTCTGTTGTCGTCGACGCAGCCCACACCCATCACGTGAGACCGTAGCAGCGGCGTTGCCACCGTACCAACAGCAGCACAGCAACAAAGCAACAGCAGCAGCAGTGGCAGCAGCAGCAGCGATGTAGCAGCAGCTACAGCATAGCGTGGCGGCTGTAGCGAGTGTAGCCGCCGTCCGCAGCCGCAGCGGCGGCCGCGACGACAACAGCGCAGCGGTCGCAGCAAAGCGGCAGCAACGGCAGCAGCAGCAGAGCAACAGCAGCGGCGGCAACAGCAACACTACAGCAACAGCGGCAGCCGCAGTAGCAGCTGCAACAACAGCAGTGCAGCAGCGGCACGGCAGCAGCGCACGGCGGCGACAGCGAGCAGCAGCCGTAGCGCGCAGCAGCAGCAGCGGCATTGCACAACAGCTGCTGCCGCTGCTCCGCACGTAGCCACGCAGCTGCAGCTGCAGGTGACAACACAGCTACAGTAGTAGCTGAGCAAAAGCTGCTGCGCAGCTTTCGTGCAGCTTCCACCAGCCGCCGTGGAGCGGGTGCACGCTCGCGCAGAACCGCGAGAGAAAAAAACAACAAAAAAAGGGAGGGAGTCAAGCTGACGTGAGAAATTTGCTGACATCATCAGGTCGTGCTGACGTCAGCAACCACCTGCTGACGTCAGCAACACTCAGCTAAACTTTTGGCCAGACAGTCAAAAGTTGCTACTGTCTCAACTCTTTGAGAAACGCTAACGCATTTGAAATCCGACAAACCTGACCTGTCGACTCATACTGAAAGGCGACATGAACTCGTCTAACAACAAGGGAGAGGGGAAATGTGATCCATCGTCCTCTTCTTTTGGGGTCCTAAGCCCACGCTCACAGGCCATTGAGGACCTGCGGAGCCAGCAGGATGAGATGCGTCGCTTACAGCGGGAGCAGACTAATGCCATCTGCACGTTGACTGAGCTTCTGCGTGCCCAGTCCAACGCCTCATGGCAGGTTTCCGAGGGAGCTGTCGGTGTTGCGGTCTCTACACAACAGTCGGCTCAGGCATCCGTGACAGGAGGTAGACCTCACCCACCACCTCCTGAGCTCCTGGATGATGATCCATTCATGCCAAGCATCACAGGCGACTCCCCGGATCATGAGATTCGAGTTCTTCAAGAGCGCCTCCGTCAGCTGCAAATGGGCACCAGATCGCCTCGTTTTCCTTCGATACGATCGTCACCCGACTATCCTGGTGACTATCCCCTTCCAGGAGTCTTCCCCATTTCTCGTCCTCCTCAGCCTGCGGTTGCTCTCCCCACGGAGCGGCAACCCAAGGACTTTGAGACATCACCTCCATGGTAGATTACTGAGGACGTCTTCGACTACTGGGAGATCCTCTTTCAGGTTTGGGCTACTTTGGAGGGAGTGTGGCCCTACTACCACAGCCCATATCAGCCTACAGATCCAGCACAGGTACTGACAGTAGGGAGGGCGATACGCGGACTCCTCTATGCCATGCCACGCGAGATCGTCGTCGATTTCTGCCCCTTCCTTGGCAAGGCCGGCACAAGCACCGGCGCCGATCCATGCGGAGGTTGGGATCTGGCTTTATCCCTGCTGACCGCAGAGATGCACGCCACTGGTGTAGCACACATTCGTGCCTTCCACTCTCTCCGTCAGGGGCCTGCAGAGCCTGCAGCCGTTTACCGGCGCTGTGCCATGCGCATCTACACGCGCCTTAGGACCTCGGGAGGCACACAAATGTGGGCGCTCCGTACGATGATGCTCGGAGTTCGGCTTGAGTACACTGACATCTTGACACGGTACAGCGACGATGTCCTCGAGCCCTTTTTAGCCACTCTGGAGCTTCTCTCTTCGGCACATCAGCTCTTCCTCCAGGTGACTTCAGCCCGCGAGGCAGCCGTGGCCCATCAGGAGACTTCTCTTGTTGCAGCAGTCGTGGCATCACCACCATCTTCCCTCCTGCAGTCTCCTTCATCCTCCATCACGTCCGCGTCTTCCTCCTCCTCTTTGGCCCTGCCCACACCCACTCAGACACAGGGTGTTGCAGCAGCAGCTCAAGGGAAGAAGAAGAAGGGAAAGCGTGGATCAGGTCAGCAGAAGTCATAGGAGCAGACGTCATCCAGTGGTAGCAGTGGACGTTCTGTTCACTGCTACAACTGTGGAGGCACCCATCACTACACCGAGTGCCAACAGCCGCTGGACTGGGCTCGAATTACTCGTGGGCTCCACGCTGCACACGCCCTTCTTTCCACATCCAGCACGTCATCCTCGCCGTCCTCCGGACACGTGGCGGCCACGACTGCAGCTGTTCCCGCTTCCTCACCGGCGAGTAGCAGTGATCGAGACCCACGAGACCGCACCATCGCTGAGCTCCGACACCTTCTTGCGCTCCGCTTTCAGGGAGTTGCGAGTGTGTTGTTATCGTCGAGTGGTCCACAGACTGTCTGTCTGTCCGTTGTTGTGGCTCGTGACGACGCGTGTGGGGGAGCACAATCAGCATGTGATGATGATGGGCCTGACTGCACCGATTGGGTTCACAAGTCTCATCTTGTGCCCTGCGTCGTTCCTCCCCAATGACGACTCAGCGTCACTCTGATGCCGAGTGTTCCATTGCCCGTTGTACAGTGACGTCCACCAGTCGTGACTCCGGTGGCATCTGCATCATCGATTCTGGTGCCACTCATCACATGATGTGTCGTCGTAGTGATTTTGTTGTTCTCGGTCTTGTCATGTCTGTCCGTTCCGTCCGTACAGGCTCTGGTCAGTCATTGCCAGTCCATGGTGTTGGGGTTGTATGTTTTCACGGTCCGTCTGGCCCCTTGTATCTTTTCGATGTGCTGTTTGTGCCTGATCTTGAGTTCAACCTGCTTTCTGTGTGTGCCTGCACACTGATGTGTCTCTCTGTGGAGCATACTGTAGACACAGCGGCTGGGACTGCTACTGATACTCGCAGTGTTGTGCTTCGTGCCTCAGTAAGAGATGACCTGTATCGCGTCTCGAGGACCTCCTCCCCTTGCTCCCCTTCCTCCTCCGGTCGGGTCTTTGACACAGTATCAGAGTCCACATGTGGACTCTGATACTGTGTCAAAGCTCTTTCGGAAACAGCCAGCTCTCAGTCTTGATGCGGCTTCTTTCGAGAAGCCGCCAAAGACTGACTGTCTTTTTTGGGCTCAAGGAAGATGCACCGATGCACCTACCTTGACTCTCGTTCCCGAGTGCTTCGGCCTCGCGAGCTAGTTCACTCACACCTTCTAGGTTCTCTTCCGGTGGAGTCTCTATTTGCTTGGGGCCGGTATGCTCTGACTCCAACTAACGATTTTACCCGGATGCGGTGGGTCTACAACCTGCGTCAAAAGAGCGTCGCCGCCATTGCGGTTCGACTCTGGCTAGTGATGGCTGAGCGTCACTCCCGTCACACGCTGCATACTTTCCACTCGAATTGCGACGGTGAGTTCCTTGGCGAGATGGACGGGTTCTTTGCTGAGCACGGGATTTTTCACCAGGTCTCCGCTCCTGCTAACCCTCAGCAGATCGGTGTTTCCGAGCGCTGGAACCGCACCATGGAGGATGCGGTTCACGCTATGCGGTCTGAGTGCGGTCTCCCTGAGTCCTTTGTCTTTGAGGGTTTTGCCTACATGACTTGGGTCTGGAACCGCCTCCCGCGCGGTCCGCTTCCGGATCACATTACACCGTATGAGCTCTGGTTTGGACACCGTGTTGACCTCCGTCTCGCTCGCGTCTGGGGATCCTTGGCCTCCATGTGGTACACCGAGGACTAGCAAGGGTCCAAGGTTTCACCTCGGGGCCGCCTATGTGCCTATGTAGGAGTTTTCCCGCGTTCGAAGGCCTGGCACTTCTGGGACCCTACTAGTCGTCGCGTCATTCAGTCACGCGACGCGCTCTTTTTCGAGTCTCTCACCTACCATGACCTGACTTCGATCACGACACTGTCCGCCACACATGTTCCTACCTGTGAGGTTCTCGGCGGATAGGGGAGACTTCTACGCCAGCGAGCACCTCTCACCAAGCTGATGTGGTCGTTCAAGCCCCCTTCACCTATCAGTCTCTGGCCCTTGATGACCCGGCGATCATCGCCGTCGGTCCAGAGACCTCGCCGGTCCAGCCTGTTTCACACCCCACAGGTGCCCCTGCTTCTGTCCCCGCGCCTACTTCTGCGCCAGTACCTGCGTCTACTGGCACTAATGTTTCTGTGTCTGGTCCAGTCTCGCCTACTCCCGTATCTGCTCCTGCTGGCACTCCCGCCTCTGTGTCATGTCCGGTCTCGCCTGCTCGTGCTGTCACACCCATCCCTGTGTCCCCCACACACGCATCGCCTCGCACGGTATCACCTGCATTGCCTCAGTCCCCACCAACTGTGGTCGTGCCTGTCCCTGAGCCTGAGGTGCGCCCCTCGAGCTCTAGTTACTTCCGTGAGCCCGGTGGCCGTCTTCGACCACTGGATTCCGGAGCTCAGCGAGCGTCCGGCCCCGCACCTTGGCGCCCCCCTCGCAGCATCGCGAGTGGTGACCCCGACACAAAGGCCCTAGGCCTGAGTGTCCGCACTAAGCTTACAAAGATACATCCAGCGTGCCCCATAGGGCACGATCTCATCACTCGCGAGTTCCATATCGCTTGTGATGCAGCAGCTGATCTTGTGGTCATCAGGCCTAGCACCGAGGCGTGTGCCCTTGCCACGTAGAGCTCTCCCTCTATGGCGCCAGACCCGGGCACCTTGAGGGAAGCTCTCTCATCATAGGATGCTGACGCTTGGTACGCTGCCTGCGAGGATGAGCTTCACGCTATCCGAGAGCATAGAGTCTATGAGCTTGTCAACCTTCCGCCTGGGAGGAAGGCTATTCAGGTCAAGTGGGTCTTTCGCAAGAAAGTGAAGCCGGATGGCTCACTAGAACGCTACAAGGCCCGCTTCGTCGTCAAGGGGAACTCTCAGATTGAGGGCGTCGATTACACTAACACTTTTGCCCCTGTCGGCTGCATGACCTCAGCTCGAGCTCTCTTTGGTGTAGTGGCTGAGCATGACGAGGAATTGCACCAGATAGACGTGAAGAATGCGTTCCTCCATGGCTCTTTGGATGAGGAGATTTACGTAGCTCAGCCACCAGGCTTTGAGGATGGTGACAAGGTCTGGCGCTTGCGCAAGTCCTTGTACGGCCTTAAGCAGTCTCCGCGGTGTTGGAACCGGGAGATCACCGGCACTTTGACTCGTGTGGGATATGTACAGAGCGAGGCAGATCCCTCTCTCTTCATCCTATCGACACCCGAGCGGTCCACCGCCATCCTGGTCTATGTCGATGACCTTCTGATCGCATCTCCGTCCCTGGAGGTCGTGAAGGAGGCCAAGGCTGTCCTTCAGACTGCCTACAGGATGAAGGACCTCGGTCCTGCATCGGTGTTTCTTGGTATGGAGATCTTGTGAGATCGCAAGCGTCCGACACTGTTGCTGCATCAGGCCCGATATGTACGAGTCGTGGGGGAGCGTTTCAGCGACATCCTTGGTGCACTGCCCACCGCTTCCACACCTCTTACACCTGATGGGCAGGATGCCCTGAAGGTGGATGATCCCACACAGCTTGGGAAGACAGTGGACGTGACCCTGTACCTCCGTCTCATCAGATCTCTGATGTACCTGGCTACTACCATACGTCCTGAAATCGCTTTCGCTGTCAACCTCCTCGCTCAGTTCTCGCAGGCTCCACGTGCCAGAGCCCTTCACGCAGTTGTGCGAGTGGTACGGTACGTGGTCTCCACACCGTACCTCGGACTTTGCTTTCGTCGGCAGTGTTCGATGGTCCTTGACGGCTACACTGACAGCGACTAGGCCTGGAGCCCAAAGGGACGCAGCCGTACAGGCTATGTGTTCCTGCTCGGCGGCACCACTCTGTCTTGGCGTAGCGGGAAGCAGGGCTCCATCGCACGTAGCTCGTCGGAGGCAGAGTACGTTGCTTTGGGCCCAGGGGCTGCTGAGGCGGTATGGCTGCAGTGCCTGTTTCTTGAACCTGGTTAGTCAGTACCCGCCATTGTGCTTTGTTGCGACAACCAGAGTGCTCTTGCCATTACGGTGAACTCAGGTGTCTTTCACGCTCGCATGAAGCACATTGCGATTGAGCATCACTTTGTGCGTGATCTGGTGGAGCGACATGTGATCTCCGTCATGTGGGTTGGCACCGACATGCAGTGTGGTGATTTCTTAACGAAGGCACTAGCTCGCGGAAAGTTCCTGGTGGTCATTCGTTCTGTTGGGCTTCGCCCCATGCTTGAGAGTGGTTGAGTGTGGGATGTGTGTCCGTGTCCCATCTGTTTTACACACGCTATTGTACTCGTCCCAGTGCTGCACGTGTATGTACATGCGTACCATCGGGTCATGGGGGAGTGTTGTGATTTGTGATGTTCTTGTACAGTCTACTGTGACCACTCGGTCGTGTCCATACTCGTGCAGATCCGTGAGGCGGGCCCTGGTGACACTGGTGCGATGACTGGTGGCGGACTACCGGCTTGGAGCTGGCCGACTACCGTTCCAGAGCCCCGGACACAAAAGGAAACTATGCAGCACGTTGGGGCAGCAGCGTTGTTGATGCAGCGTGCGGGCTTCCACGCTCGTTGCTTTGGTCAGCTGCCCCCTCAGTCTGTTGCTCTAGAGTCTAAGTCTGGAAGCTCTGGGTTTTGTTACTCAGAAGCGCGCGCGCCAGAGTTAGCGCCAGAAAGCAGCTGAAAACTGACAATGACTGATTAGGAATGAAGAATGAACAACAATGGGAGACCCCTCCAAGTTCTAGGCCCCCCCCAGCTCTGTAGAGCTTGTTACTCAGTTCAACAGCCAATCAGAAAATAGCTCAGTTCAGGCTGGCAGGTTTTCTCGGTGAGGCCTGCCAGGCAGCCGATAGCCCAAAACACGGGCGTCGTCCGTTTTGCCTGAAAACTGGACCATA
Organism: Penium margaritaceum; assembly: GCA_023375785.1. NCBI lineage: Eukaryota > Viridiplantae > Streptophyta > Zygnematophyceae > Desmidiales > Peniaceae > Penium > Penium margaritaceum. The sequence goes on from SZWC01007916.1 coordinate 63,510, forward strand.
CCATAATACCGCCGCTGCGAACGCAGCCGTGCGGTTAGAATCTGCTAGAAAAATAGTAGCGAGAAGTTATGGCAGCCTAAACCCAGATAGTGCCCACAACGGTTTATGCTGCCAAAGAGGGCCATGCAACATGCAACTGGGACCCTAGGCAGTGCATGACGATGCAGACGCGATGGGACGCGCTAGACGCATGCAAGCAGCAAATGCGGAGTCAATGACCGCCAGCAGCACGACCGCCAAGGAGGCCTGCCGATGGAGCTGAGCGCGTCGCC